>JAAHCF010000011.1:16056-124303 GCA_038367545.1 Beauveria asiatica | reverse complement strand
ATATAAATAATATAAAATATATATATATAAGAAAGTATATAATAAAATTAAAAAAATAAAAAAGTAATAAAAAAGCTATAAAAATAATATAACTAGAAAATTATAAAGTAAGTATTAAAGAAATAAGTAAAAAAAAATATAATTATAAGTAAATAAAATATAATAAATAATAAATAATAAAAAATAAATATAATAAAAAATAAAAAATATTATAAAAATATAATAATAAAATAATAAATATAATAAAAAATAAAAAATATTATAAAAATATAATAATAAAATAATAAAGTTATAGACTAATAAAGAAAAAAGTAAGGGAGAGAATATAAGTAATACTAGGGATAATACTAAGAGAAAAGGGGTAACTTATTAGGGCCTAAGGAGGATATAGTATAAATATAAGGAAGTAGTAGACTAGGGTATATAGTAGGGATATCTAAAGGTAGGGTAAGGTTATATAAGGAATATATAATTACTTAATTATAATATTAATATAAAAAAGTAAAGATAAAGTAATAATAATTCCTAGTACTATTATAATAATAGGAGTATATAACTAAATATAGGTACTCTTCTTATTATAACCTTATAGTTTATATATAGCACCGCTTATTTCTACTAAGCTGCCTTTAAAGGCTTACGTAATAATATATAGCGTAGTAATGTAATATATAACGTTTTTATTAATTAATTCGCTTATAAAGTACGCCCTATTGCCGCTTATGCGCACCAGAGCAGCTATAGAGCTCTTCCCAGCACAGTTCTCGCCAGGTCTACAGTACTCATACATACCACCAGCCGCGACCCTTTATGCCGAAAAGAGGACCACGTTAGACATTATTTATGTTAGTTCTGGAGATATTTCTCCTGCGAGAGTTATGTAGAAAACGTTCCCTACAATGGTTAATATATATTAACCGGTTTCCTCTCGCAGCTTCCGACTTACCTAGAGGTATCGACGTCCACGACAAGGCTTTGGGACCTTGACCACCAGTTTTGCATTCCACTACCAAGCAAAGTTTTGCATCCAGGCAGCTCCATATCACGGAATTCGGGCAAGTGGCCCCGTAATTTCCCCTAGTTTAGTTCTTGTCAGCTTGGTTAATAAAAACGAGACTTGGTGAAGTACCGACTCTTTAGCCACCACCTTAACAGTACCCGCATCATTCCGGAGATACTTGTTCAAGTCAAATGTGATGATCTTTTTTGTACAATCGCAGGAGACGATCCACGCATCAGAACGATTGAAGAAGCACGAATTGCAAAGGTCACGAACTCTAGGTAATGACGGCGCGGGCCGGGGTGTCGAGCTCGAGGTTGAAGCAGAGCTTGGTGCAGATCTTGAGGGAGACGTTGAAGCAGATCTTGGTGCAGATGTTGGGGAAGATGTTGAAGCAGATCTTAGTGCAGATGTTGGGCTAGGCACTGAGGAAGAGGTTGAGGCAGATGCTGAAGAAGTAAAGGTGGAAGTCGATACCGAGGTAGAGCTTGACGTAATGGTTGAGCTTGTTGATGGTGTACGCTCACTTGCTGTAAAACTCTGTGCTGAACTCGGTGCTGATATCGGCGTTTTGTCGGATACTGAAGTCGACGTTGTAGTTGGCGTTGCGCTGGCTGGAACATGTAGAAACATTGTAGTGGTGGCAGCGCCAGTAGAGCTCGCCGACCATGAGAAAGAGGCCGCTATGGCGGCAGTAGGCATTGTGGCCATGTATGGTACACTGTAGGTTGTCCCGACCATGATCTTGTTCACATCATTCACCCAAGGATTCCAGAATGTAAATGAATGGTCCACATCACTGCCATACAGGACTTGAAGACCCAGAACACTTTGATGGCGCAGCGGCAGCCAAAGCCCAACGGTTACGGGCTGCGGTGCAGTCGTCGTTGGGGAGGCTACTATAGAAGCGGCAAGACCGAGCACGATGCAGATACTCGCAGCTCGCATATTAAATGGTAATGATGGAGTGTCGGGAGTTTGGTTAGTTTTTATATAAATATAACGTAAAGTTCGTTGTAGGTGCTGCCTACTAAGAGAGCCAGAAGAAACGGTTCTAATTATAATTTACCCCGCGAGATAACTAAATTTAACTAATACTCGTGCATCCACTTACACCTAGTTATTTTTAGTAATACCTATAACGGTTTTTGTGGTATATTTAGTTACCTAGAAGGGTTACTGCGAGACCTCCTGTTGAATAAATTGAATAAACTTAGGTAGACGGTTCTGGCTGGTCAGCCGTCGCGTTTTACCTTGAATTGAGACAGGACCTAGATTTTGCTTGCCTCTTATATCTCTTTTTGCCCCTTTCTTCCGCACCCTTTGTTAAGCCTATTCTTGTAGTGGTCCTCCTCGCCGCAGGTCGCTAGCCATTTAGAAATAACCACACCCTATTCGGCATCACGAAGCGAGTTTCAATGAGTAAGAAGATACTCATAACGTGTTTTGAAATACGGATAACGTCTTTCTCAGGGCCTCTCGTAGCCTACCTAATTCTATAGCCAGAAGGACAATTGAAACCGTTCAAGGCGTTGTAGACGATCTCACGAGGATCATCTCACGAGGATTATTCCTCCAAGGCGGACGAGCCAAATTACGAATGTGGTGACTGTAACGTAAGTTTTTATAATGAAGAGGGCCTTCGCGACCACGAGGCTAAGGAACACTTCTGATATAATCGGTCAGCAAGCAGAAGTGCTATACTCTATCGGTTTGGTATTCATCTTACTAACAGCATACTACCTTAGTCTTAAAACGCAAATGGTAATGGAAGCGGAAGGCAACGTGGATAGGAGAGCAGCCACGGCGAGGCTAGAAAGCTATATAAAATCTTTCTAACAGACATAAACCTTCAGATATGGTTTATCGTGTCGGTTTTCACATGACCTTCCGTCGGTGGCTGCAGGCAAAAGTCCAGGTAGGAATCGCAATTCTCCTGCGGATGAAATAACCGACAAGTCGTAGGCTAAGGCGGATTATAACTTATGAAAAACAAATACTGGCATTTACTTCACAGCACGATGTGCATAATTCAGAGCGTCTATGGCGAGACGCGCTCAAGGAGTATATGGAGGACATGGTAGAAAAATCGGATACATACGACCATTAGAGTCCGTAGCAGGACACCTTATCCTGCGGGTGCCAAAGAAAAACGGAAAATTACGACTATGCATCGACTATCGACAACTGAACAAGATCACTGTTAAATATCGATATCCGTTACCACTTATGACGGAAATGCGAGGTTGGAAAAGCCAGATGGTTCACGACACTTGACATAAAGGGAGCCTATAACCTGATACGAATAAAGGAAGGACACGAGTGGATGAAAGTATTCCGAACCACTAGAGGACACCATGAGCACTAAGTGATGTTAGCGGCATTTTGAATAATGGTCGACACTATCCTACGAAAATAATTCGGAGTGATTGCGGTTACACACCTTAAGGACAGCCTTATATACTTAAACACCCTCCAGGAACACAAATGCTATGCGGATGAGGGACTACAAGCCCTGCAAGCCAACAAACTCTAGTGGAAATTTCTAAATGGCAGCTTCTTCCTAGGATGTGTGCTCACGCACGGAGAAATCCGGATGAGCCCAGAAAAAGTCCGAACCATTGAAGAATGGCTAATACTGATAAACCTGAAAGACGTGAGAGCATTCACTGCTTTTTGTGAACTCCTACCTTAAATTCCTGAGCATATAAAGATACTTCACGACCTCTTACTGACCTGATAAAGAAAGATGTTGGTTTTAAATGGACTGACTAGGAAGCCGAAGCCTTCTAGAGAGATCAATGACATGGTTACGAAAGAACATGTGATGAAAACGCCTGATCAGGAAAAACCTTATAAGCTTGAGACAGACGCCTTAGACTAACTATGCGTTAGGTGGATAGCTCGGGCAACGAGATAACGAAGGAAGATAGCATCTATTAGCATTCTTCTTAATAAAACGCCACAGACCAGGACTCAAACAGCATCTATAATAAAGAACTCATGGCTATGAATGAGTTTTTTAAGGAATAGGCACATTACCTTGTTGGAGTAAAACATTAAGCTAAAGTCTACACCGATTATAAGAATCTCACATTGTTCTTGACTATAAAGGATCTGATCTGGATAAGCGGCAGATTAGATTGTATAAAACCCTCGCAGATTGTGATTTCGAAATCATATATGGAAAAGGACCAGAGAACGGAAGAGCAGACGCGGCTAGCCGAAAAGAATGATTGAAACTCGGAAGAGCATGTGGACAATGCACCCTTGCAACGCAAGATCAAGGATGCCTCGCCTCGCCTCCCTGGTCTTAAAACTGCCATTGTCCCACGTTTAATAGTGTCGTCGACTCGAATGACCACTGGCCAGCCGGTGGTTCGAAACCAGCCACTGCGGCAAGGGTCCCGGCCCCATTCGGCACACCGGCCATGGATCCTAGAGATGCTGCGGCGGGTTGGTATTCGGAGCTTACAGCCCGGAGTGCTGGTATAAGTGAACGGGTCAGAGCTCATATGACTCCGCCATCACACGACTCGGGGTGTGCTTGCGCGGTGGCAAAGGTCAGGTTGGCCGACGATGATGGCCTTGTTCGCCATGGATGCTGAAGAATCGAACTCGATGAGAAGACGAGATGAAGCTAGCTTGATTAGCGGGCGCGTCTATTGAAGATGAGTAAGTAAATAATAATAAAAAGGAAATAGTGCAAATATCGTCATCGCCGGTATGGCGTACAGCATGCGAGTCCGAGGCTGGCTTCATCTTAACTTGTCGTGAGGACATTGGCAATTCAGCCACATGCACCTTTCAAGCCTCAATACCGACATGGCAACCACTCTAGGGTCCCGACGGCGACCTCGTGATTTCGCGGCTGACCACGGGCGTACTGAGTCCGCCTCCCATCTCATTTTCGGCCCAGGTTAATCTGCCCTTTTCCGTCTCCAGGTCGGCTGCCCCCGCCCTCGCCAACTCTATTGGTCTCGTTTGTCCAAAGATGGCCGAACCAGTGCAGGTACACACACTGGAGGCATGTCTATCACGTAAGCACGGCAACGTGGAAACCATGGCTATAAGCGGCGAAATTTTCATCAATTCTGTTTTTACTTGTTTTGATTCTTGTACGACGGCTGCCAGGCGCCTTCCAGCCACAGACCTTTAGCTTAGGTATCTGCCCTGTACTTTCCATGGCATCCCCGTACGAGGGCTGCTATTTTGACAACAACCTTGGACGCTCACGTGAGTCACGTCGCGCTAGTGGGAACTAGGAATCTCTGGCCAATCAGAAAGCATAGCTCCGGGCTGCCCCGCTAACTACCTTGGGCTCATCGCGCACCTTCAACAACCTCAACGGCGCCTCACAGCCAGCGAGGCAGCTGGAAGACGATGCAGACGATGCAGCCGATGCAGCCGATACAGCCGATACAGTCGATACAGTCGATACAGTCGATGCAACAGGCGCTGTTGTCGTAAATTCAGGGGCTTGAGCGACGCCAAACGAGTCAACAGTCAATACAGCTGCCGCCGCCGTCTTCGTGGCCAGCCTCGTCGCTGCCCCCATTCTAGCCGCCAGCTTCAACACCAGGCAATTATTCATCAATTCCAGCCAAATAATCCGTACTGCTAACTACGATTCCCTGCAAAAATTGACCTCGTCTTTTTACGCTTCGTTTTGCACGCTCGCTTAACTCTCTTCTTTTTCTTTTTCTTTTTCTTTTTCTTTTTCTTCTTCCCTTCATTTTTCGCATCATTTTTCGAAACCGTTGCCACATCATCTCTCCTCTAGCCGTACTCTTCCACAGCTCTCATGCCATCGCCGATGATTCCACAATAGCTCTCCCAACACCACAGCTAATCCGGTAGTGGCAGCTCGTCATCAGCTCGTCCTCATTCTTGTTGCGATTCATCCTACTACCTACTCGCTGCTGTACCGATCCTCTGACTTCGTTACTCTCTTCGGTCTAACACCCTCCACCGCTGCTTCTCTGTCCTGCTCTTCCATACTACTATCACTTTCACAGCAGAAAATTTCTGCCGCCGTCTGATTTATCACGGCCGCTAATCAGCACGCAGTCCTCCGTCGCATGAAGCCAGCCCACCTGCACCGCTACCCAACACACTTTACTATGACGCAGACTCTAGCCTGCCCTTGGTCATGTAGGCATCAATGTCGCGATGCGGGGAGCAACCTGAAGCTTGCCCTTATATCTGCTCTCTTTACTGTATACACCCAGACGGCGTATTATCAATGCTGCGTCATCCTAACCCAGCCACCTCAGCGAACACCCTCCCTTCTAGCCCTCTTCTTCGACACGTTGCGCCCAAGACAACGAGCACATGTCTCGACACCCCGACAATAATGTCCCGTTATCAGACTCAGCCCGCCCTAGCGGCCTCGGCAACGTTCTTCGTGACCTCACTAGCTCCAAAGGCACTCGCTCCACCCCGCACATTTCCTTGCTGCTATAGCTTAACTAAAGACAGAGTTTATAAATGCCACGCCGATACACTCTCGCGTCCTCGCCACGAACCACATAGACGCTCTTAAGCTTTTACGGTCCGGTGGTTCCGCCAAGCTCATATCCGCCGCAGATACTCTGCGATGTGGCTTATTTCTAATCCAAATACCCCTTAAATCCCGTTCTTAACATATAGTATCGCCGAGCTAATAACTCTGATTACACGTCTTGACTTTTCGGACTTGGATTGGGAGGAGAATATTAATTTGGCTCTGGATTCCTTCTTTCTGAATCGCAAACGGCCCTTTAAGACTCGTCTTCTGGCGTTGAGCATAAGCATAGACGCGTACAATGTCGTGGTATTAGTCGGTGCTAGGGCTGAGCAGAACTTTATTCTCCGCCTTATAAAACGTATTATTTAGGATGTTGCAGAGGAACCTGAAATTCCTGTTCTTAGTGCTATTATGGCGTTTATCACTTCCGTGGATCCATACCTTATGTCCGCTGACTTGGATTAGGTAGGAGCGGGGGAACTATGGCGTCCTGAAGTTGAAAACTTGGTCTGGTTAGCTTGTAGTCGCTGGCAGGATTTCTTGTGCTTGCATTTGGATGCAAACATTGGCATGTATGGTCCCGTGGCCATGGCGAAGTCAATGCCCTGTAGATGCAGACCCTAGAGCCATTTGTGCTTTTGCTCATCGATAACGATTTCGCACGCGGCTGTCTCAGGAGCTGCGGAAGCTGTGGGTGCGTAAGATGGAGGGAACTCTGAGTTTGTGTCCTCTAGGACGACGTTCATGTTAAGTAGTGTAAATCTGACTCTGTTGGCAGACTGCGGCACTAAGGTGTGGGAAAGAAGGAAAGAAGGAGGGAGAAATTAAATGTGTGGTAAAAAATCGGTGTTGGTGTAGGTGTGCGTTTGTGAGGCTTCCCGAGCAAGCGCATGTGCTTGAAGGGAGTCTATAAACGCCAAGTATTAACAAGCATTAATACAATAGTCGCCAAACACTTTACGGACGGCATATTTGGAGGGATATGTAAGCCAGTATATTACAGAGCATAAAATCATCAGATATAAACCTCATCTGCTCCTCCACTAGCAGCATCCTCCTCCTGTTGTTTGGTGGTGTTCTTCTCCTCGATCGTTTTTTCATTTTCATTTTCTGTGTTTTCGGAGATATTTTCTTCCGTCTCAATTTCCTTGAAAAGCGTTGTTGGCCAATACAACGACGCCGTCGACAGACTCGCGCTTCCACTCGGCGTTGTCTGTCATTGTTACGGGTAGTGCAGGGCGAAATAAGGCAAAACGGTATAGAAAATAATCATCACGCGGTAACCGAAAATCGTAAACATGACGTCGTAACAAGGTCGGTGACATGGGAAAAGGAAAGAAAAAAAATTCTCCCCACCACACCAGAACTGACAGGCATATATATACTGTAGAATAGGAAGTGTTGATGACGGTACCCGTCGGCGGAAAGTAACGGAGAAATGAAAGCGGCGTTGAGCCAGTGTGTTTACAACGCGAACAGCAAGCGAGCCAGTAATAAGCGAGAGCGTTTGACAGCTGTAGCCCAAAATATCTCCATCCTACGTCCTCGTACCCCCACTTTGACAATTCCTACTAAGCTTCGTTTTCCAAGACCTTAGTGCGCTCCCAACAACCATCCATAACGCAAGAATGGCAGAGACATCATCGCCACGACCACAACAACCCGAGGAGGACACGATTGTGGTAGCCACTTGATTGAGAACCCCTAATCTCAGATGGAGTCACTGGAGAAGGATGCAGCGCCGTTGTAGGTTTTACACGTGCCCGCACCCACTTTGCCGTGCGTGCTGTACGGAATCGCGACCAACGCGTCGTCGTTGTGGCCACATCCCTAATCGTAGAGAAATGGGCGTTTAAAAATGCCGTTTTTTAGTGCCATGTGGTATTTATGGTGTAGTGTAGTACATGGCGAATTTAACCACTTCGCAATTTGCCAAGACACGAATTTAATGCACGGGCTATGATCCGTATGAGTGACGTTGGTGCGTTTTACCGTGTGCGCATCTGCGACTGACTCTATCTTCTTCGAGGCAAATTTCGAATATATTCTAGACTACTAAGCTTCCAGTCTCGCCCAATGCGACTTCATGCCTCATGCCACGGAGAGCTTCGTTGACATGGATCATCATCTGTAGGGGGGATGCGGTCCAACGTAGCTCAAACAGCTTCTGCCAAACATGGCATTCGTATCGATGAATGGCAGTCTCGGGGATTCTGCGAAACAGCTCATGAGCCATGATTGCTTTGTAGTTCTCGGGGATAGAAATAGAAGCTTTTTGCACAATATGGCATCCAAAGGGCCAAGAACGGGCGTCTACGTCAGCCTTTGTCCCGTCACACACGTGGCCTCCGTAGCCAAGTCACTATTTGCGTCGCCTGCGACATAATGGACTAAAGCGGATCTGGCACGGACCGGAGTCAACGACGTATGAGATGGTTGCTAAACTGCGCGTCACTGTCAGCATTTAAGCCTGGAGCGAGAGGAGCGTCGGAGCGCTTATAGAAAGGGTGAGTATGCCTTTTTTTTGCACCGAGAGCAGTCATACCAAGGGATACAACTATCAAAGAGAAGGCCGTTAGTACGGCATGCTAACAGACTGTACCCCAATTCCCAACAAGTTCCATGGTGGCCCTTGTCATGAAGCTGTGCGCTCCTGGGAAGAGACAGTGCTATATGCCTGCTTTTAAAAATAAATAATGGAGGAACAAGTCTTGGTGTAGCGGCTCCAGAATCGATCAATATGATCAGTTTATAATGTACCAAAACGGAGTCGTCCATTCGATCCGACTTTCTAATCATCATGACGCAGTTCGGACCATATGGCCCTTACTAGCGCCTCCATCTACGTATACACCCACCCACGTTCCGCACAACAGCCACCCTCTCTATAACCGGCCTTCACCCACCAATCCATGGTTCTCAGTATTCCTCTTGTCCATAGTCGCTTTGCCATTTTCATTCTTCTCAGCTGCTGGAAACACCGCACCTACAACAAGCGATGACAGGACTATGTACAATGTCCATGCCAACTGCTCACAAGCCATGCCTTTCAATTGCAATCGAGACCAGCACCATGGAAGTATAAAGTCGCATAATTGATCTCGAGCGATGGATTCAATGCCAGAAGAGCACCAACAGAGATCTTTGTCGTCGAGTGTCGGAAGAACAGGACATACTAGAAGAAGCGTCGTTCCAGAAAAGGATGTTTGCATTTCAGCTAAATCAGCATAAAGAAGCTATTCAGGAGGTATTGGGTGGGCTGCGGCAGCGAGACCTTACGGTCCAAACTTAACGCTGCCTCTTGCGAACTTCCGTTGGACGGGCCAGTCTTAGCCTCGTCCCAGCGCCAGATGATACACACATTACGACAAAAGTGTAGGTTCGCAGCAAATATGTCTCGAGTTCTAGCAGACATAATGCCTTTTTTTAGAGGTTAGGATACTGCTTTTAGAGGCTAACTTATAAAGCGCTAGCCACTAGACCCCCACACTACTATAACTATTAGGCGCACTTTACTTAATAGCGCTTATTAATTTTAATAAGAGCTTAGCGTATATAAGTTAACTTTAGTACTAGATTTTACTAAATTATTATTATAAACTTATATTTTTTAAAATTAAAAAATAATAATTACTAAAGTATATAATTATATTTAATACCTTTTAGAATATTACTAATTAAAATACTAATAACTTATTATAGATAAGGTTATTAAGAAGTAATATACTCTTATAACTAAAGTTAATATATATAATATTAAACTAAAATAAATAAGGTAAGAATAAAGTTTTTAAATATTAAGTAATATTTTAAGTTAATAATTTAAATTCTATACTTATTTATATATTAAAACTAAAGATTATTTACTTTAATCTATAAAAGAAAATATTATAACCTTCTTAAAATAAATACTAAATATATATAAAAGAATATAGAAAAGAAATATAGTTTATACTTATAAGAGAATACTCTTCTAAGTATACTAGAAATTTATTAGAGTTAATTTTAATAAACTAGTAAATAAAGAGATTAATAATATAAGATTAATAAAACTTCTACTTACTAACTAACTACTAATGTTTTTTAGATAAGGGGCTAGTATATTAATAGTTATCTAAAAATTAAGTATAAACTTAATACCTTAATTAAGGAAAAACCTATAATAGATATTAATAATATCTATCTTATCTTATACTATTATTAAGTATATAATATATTAATATTCCCTAATAAGTGCTAATATATATAACTAGCCCTTATAATTCTTATTTAGGTATATATAGTAACACGCCTTAGGGTCCTTACCTATAAAAAACTTAGTAAAGAAGCTATTTATAATTACTATGTTAGTAGTAATAAAGAGAGCTAGCTTAAATATATAGAAGAATAGGACCTAAAGGAGGATAATTTTAAGACGATTTACTATAAGGATATAAAGCTAGTCCTTTTAAAGAATCTTAATAGTAGAAGAGATCTACTAGCTATAGAAGTAACCCTAAGGTTTATTAAAGGCTAGGAATAAAGGGAGAACTTATATATATAGCTATACTAGTCTTAAGGCTAATTACTAACTAAGGTGTAGAAAAACCTTTATCTTTTATAAAGTAAATACCTTTTTATTTAATATAATTCTTCTATTTCTTTCTTTAGTACTATTAAATAATACCTTTACTACTAAACTTTAAAGTATAGAGGATTTTTATAAAATTAGAGTTTATATGTTATAACGCTTACTAGAATTTAACTAAAAAGATAGTATTAAAGATACCCTAATTTTTTAGTAGGCGTTAGTTACTTATAAAGGAATAATCTAAATATTACTTACTAAAGTAATATACTATTATACCTATCTTTATTATCTCTAAAGGCTTAGTCTTATAATAGGATTTATATAGATACTAAATCTATACTATATTTAATATTAATCTAGTAAAGCTATTAAAGGTAAGTATACCTCTAGTTATAAAATATATAGTATACTAATAGGCCCTAGCTATTAGAATATAAGTATAGCTCTAGTAAGTTATATAGTATATAGATATAGTAATATACTAGGCCTATATTAACTAATATATATAGTATAATATAGTAGTAGTATTCTTTAGTTAACCCTTTAATAAGGCTTTACTAAAAGTAGTAGGCTATATAAGCTATTCTATTAATCCTTAAGTACTAATATAGGTAAGTATTATAAAGTTAAATAAAATTAAGATAGATATAATACTAGCTAAGTTAATTAAGCTATAAGATTCTTTAAGCTTAGAGATATACTATAAATCTAGGACTATTAAAGACGCTAAATCTATAGGAATTAAGTTATACTATATATACTATAGTATAGAAAGTAAGGTATAATTAACTTAAGTATACTTATAAAAACTTACTAAAACTACTATATAAAAAGAATTTTTTAATATAATTAGTATAACTAAAATTAATATATAGCTATATAATAATACTAACTTAGATACTAGAGACTAGTAGCTATAAACTAATTATAGTTTAACTAAGTATTAAATACTTATAGAGCTAATTATTACTAATATAAGTATACTAGATAGTTTTATATAGCTATAATATAGGCTATATACTACTTATATTATATTATTACTTAGTATATAGAAGGAAGTATAAGTGCCTAAGTTAGTACTAAACCTTAATACTCTATATAGACTATAGAAGTGTGAAAAAGACTAATATTTTATGTGTTCTTAAGATAAGGGTATTATACTAAATTAAAGATTTTATAAATTCTACTCCCCTTATTATATAAGAGATTATCTTCTTTTATAGTATCTAAAGAATATTAGTAAATACTTTATATAGTATCTAGCTTTATAATATATAGAGAAAAAAGCTATATTTTATATACTACTAGCTTTTTAATATTATTTAGCTAAGTATTATAACTATAATAATTTTAAAAGATATAAAGGCTAATTTAAATACTACTAATTCTAAGATAAATATCTTATAGCTATAGCTTATTAATATAGTAGCTACTTAAATATTATTAGTTAAGGTTAGATACGGGTAAGGGTAATAATCCTATAAGTTAAGTAGATAGGGTTAGGTAGTTCTAGCACCTAGAGCTATTAACTTCCTAGTCTATTATTATAGGTAGTAAAATATATAAATCTATTAAGAGTATAGTGGTATACTTATTAAGACTAGGGTATACTTTAAATATTAATTTATATAATTTTACTATAAAATAAATAATTAACTATAAGGCTAAATTAGTACTAGGCTATTATTACTTATTCTTAAGTTTATAGTTTTAGTAGCTTAAGCTATTTAGTGGATAAATAGGGTGTCTTTAGTGTATATTAGAGATATAGTTTATAGGCTAGATAGTGCTACTATTTTTGCTCTCTAGTGCTATTGTCTTTATAGGCTACTTTTTTATAGGCTGGGGCTAGGGGCCTGGGGCCTGACGCTTGCCCTGACGCCTGCTTCTATCTACGCGCTAGCTAGCCCCCCTCCACCTCTTCGCTTTAGCGCCGCCCTTAGTGGACTATAGGCTCTCGGGGCGCTGCTAAGTGGAAGACCGCTATACGATTTTAGGTACTTTTTTATAGGCTAGCTCTTCTATAAGCTAGTCTCTGTTGTCTGCTTTATATTTAGTAGGCCCGCCGTCTTTTTTTATAAGCTAGCGTACCCACCGGTCCTCGCCGCTACCGGTCTCCGTTTTGGTCCCTATTTTGGTCTATGTTTTAGTCCCCGTTTTATCCCCATTTTCCTCGAAAAAATAATAAGACTAATAAGTTTTAAGTTAATAAAAGCTATACTATAAAAGTCTATAAAGATCTGATTTTAAGGAAGTTTATAAATTATATACTTAATAAAGACTTATCTTATAGTTTTAGTATTATAATTAATTTATATAAAGAGCTTTTTAATAAAGATTAGCTAACTAAAGAGAATATTTAAATAGTAAAAAATATAAATAAAGATAAAAATAATTATATTATAGTAAATACTAAGGCTATTACTATTACTAATCTTAATACTTAGTTAATAATAGAAGATTCTATCTTTACTAAAATAAATAATAAACCTACTATAATAACTAAAGATACTAGAAATAAGGAAATAGCTTTATAATTAAGGCTACTAGTAATATTACTAAATATTTACCTACTATTAAACTAAGATAATATTATAAATAGTATTTAAGGTAATAGATTTTATTTTATATTTAATAAAAAAAGCTTTTACTTTTAATTTAATATATACTTATTATATAAAAACTATATAATTATTATTTTTAAATAAAAACTAAAGGTTTTTAATATTATATTAATAAGACTTTATAATATATTAGTATATATATAGTAATTTATAAATAATCTTTTTTAACTATATAGTTATTTTATTTAGGTTTTTATTAATAATATCTTTATTTTATTAAAAATATAAAAAGACTATTTTAAGTACTTTAAAATATTTTTATAAATAATAATAAAGAAAAGACTATATATATCCCTTAAGAAATTATTTATTATTTACTTATTTATTTAACTCCTAAGATTTATTATAAATAAAAATAAAATTACCTAAATAAATAACTACTTTTAAGTATTTATAAAGCTTATAATTCTATTTAATCTTATTAAATTAAAAATATTTATTAATATAACTAAATTTATTAAAAATAAGATTTTATAATATATATTACTATTAAAGCCTCTCTAAGCTTATAAAACTAGTCTTTTTAAGAATATAAAGGACTTTAGTAATATTATAACTAGCCTCTTTTAATTAGTCTAAAAAAATAAAATATAGTATATATAATTTAAGATAAATAATACTAAGAAGACTAGTTTCTTTAACTTATAATAATATCTCTTTAACTAATTCTAACTTTACTATTATAACCTAATAAAGTATTTATTCTTTAAATTAAATACTTATAAAAATAAATTTAGCCTATATACTTTCTAGCTTAATAAAAAATAAGATAAAAAAGGTATTTTTAATAAAGATATATTAGTAAAAAAGCTAAAACTATTAATATTTTTATTATAACTAATATTAAAAGTTAAATAAAAATATAATTTTATAAAAACTAAGATTATAATTATTAAAGAGTATTACTATTTATATAGAACTATTTTACTATTTATATAGACTAACGCTACCGCTGCTAATAGGTAGAATAGGCTAGAAAAAGTGCCTGCTGCGAGCCTAGAAGGGTAATAACTCTTAAAATTAATATAAATGTGTTTTTAATCGAATTTACGAGCGTTAATAGCCTCTGCGAGGAGGCGGCGGCGGCAGCGGCGGCGGCGGCGGCAGCGGCGGCGGCGGCGGCGAGTTATGTGATAGTAGCAGACAGGGCAGAAAAATAGAGGTACCTAGGTACCTTCAGAAATCCACTAGTACTGCTTATAAATCATCTATATAAATAGTAAAATAGTTCTATATAAATAATAATACTCTTATTAAATAAGTAATTAAAAAGCTTTAATAAATAGTTTAATTTAATTAATATTTTATAAATATAATTATAAACTTTATTATAATATAAAGAATTATATTATATATATTATTTATAATAATAGATTTAAATAAAATAAACCTAAAATTAATATTTATTACTAACTATTTATTTTAATTTAAGTTTTATATTTTCTATATTCTTAATATCTTAAATATTATACTAAATACCTTATCTTAATTATTATAATATTAATTACTTTATTATATAATAAATTATAATATATATAATAAACTTAATACCTTTATATATATCTTTTATATATAAGCTATTAAAACTACTTTATATTTAAAATTTTAAAAAGTATTATTAAATAAGTATAAGAGTAAATAAAAATTTAATAAAATACTTTATTTCTTATTTAATTAAATAAAATAAAATAAAATAATAACTAAAATAAAATAATTATAAAAATAATAATCTTAACTACTAATTAAATTATAAAAATATATAAAAAATAAACTATTATACTTAATAAACTTATAAGATAAATAAAAACTAGTTATTTTATATAACTTTTTTAAAGCTATTCTTAATATTATATATAATAATAAGTACTACTTTAGAACTAAAAAGATATTTTTAGAGTTTAGAGTTATATATATATAAAAAATAGTAAAGGAAATTAATAAATACCTTATCTTTTATCTTATATATAAAGAGAATTTTATTAATAAGTAGTTATTATTAAGTAAGCTTTAACTCTTTAATTACCTTCTTACTCTCTTTTATATAATTTTACTAAATTTTATTATAAATCTATTATATATATTATTAAAAGGAATATTATAAATAAAAGATAATTATAAGTATCTTAATACTCTTTACCTAGTATTATACTAATTCTTTAAATATACTCTCTTAATTACTAAAAATAATAACTATATTACTAAGGACTAAGCTTAACTATTATTATAAAGACTAATACTATATAACTAAGGTTTATTTTAAAGAATTATAAGTAATAAAGACTTAAAGTTTACTTTTATTATATAAACTAAGATTTTCTATATATTAGATATTAGATTTAATATATTAATAGTATATTATATTTAAATAAATAAACTATTAGAATAAAAGAATTAAACTATAAAAGTAATAATCTAATATTATATAATAACTAACTTAATAATCCTTTAATTACTAATTCTATTAGCTTTATAATATAACTTAAATAATACTTATTTAGTATTAATTAATTAGAGCTTAAATTAAATAATTTATAGATTTTAATTTATTTTTATTATTAATATAGTTATAAATACTAACTATATTATAAAAAGATTTAATATTAAAACCTTAAATAAACTATTAAAGATATATATATATAAGGCTTATTTAAGCTTTATAGTTAATTCTACTATTTAAAAATTATATTATAATATAAAGTATAATATTCTTAATATTTAAATAAAAGATAAAGTATATTTATAATTATATTAAGGCTAAAAACTACTTAAAAATCCTAAATAAAAGTAATTAGCCCTTAAAACTAGTTTATATAAGGTTATTAAGTAAGTTTATCTTTAGGCTTATAGAATTAACTTTTATAATAATAGTTATATTTACTTTATTATTAATATTATATATTTTTAAAAACTTTACTAAGGGTAAGATCTTTTTAATTAAAAAGAGCTAATACTATTAGTAATTATATTAAGTAAAGAAAAGTATTAAGAGTTAAATAAAATTATTACTTATTAAAATAAATTTATTAGTAAAAAAGAATATAAGTTTTTAATAAAATAATATAAATTTACTAATAAAGATAACTTTTAAATTATTAAGAGTATCTTATAAAAAAATATAAATAATATAGTAAATAAGTACTTACTAAAAATATTAAAATTATATAAATATAAATAACTATTAAGGTAATAATTATTATATTATATATTAAAACTAATTAATTAAATATAAGATAATTATATATATATATAAAATAATAAAAACTAAGAAAATATAAAAAGATCTTATAAAAAAAGAATATTTATTTTTAATAGTAGAAATATTAATTAAGATATTATAAAATATAATAAATAAAAATATTATTATAAATATATATTTATTAGCTTTTACTATTTATTATTAGCCTCTTAAACTCTTTACTCTTATAATATCTACTAGAGTACTTAATATTAAAAATAATATTATACTTATAACTACTATCTAAAAAAAACCCTAAAATCTTATTAGTTTAATATTATTAGGAATTTATAAGTTTTACTAATTATAAAGTATATATAATACTAGTATATACTAAAACCTTTAATATATTTAAGCTAATAAAATATAATAATAAATATTTATATATTTTTAGTTAACTTAATTTAAATATATAGCTAATATATATATAATATATATATATATTTATATAAATATTCTTTTATTATTAAATTACTAATTTTTATAAAGTCCTCTTTATTTTCTTTTATACTAATATTATATATTTTCTTTACTCTTTTCTTATATATATATTATATTTTACTTATTAACTTAAGACTAATAATTTTATAAATAAAATCTTTTTTAATAATATATAAGTTCTCCTCTTTTATTTACTATTTACTTATTATATAACTATTACTTATTTATTATTAATATTAAAATAAAAGTAAATAATAGCTTTAAATAATTAAGATTAAGAGAGAGACTAAGGTAATAATATTATTAGTAATATTAGGTAATAAATAAGTTACTCTTATACTTTTTACTCTTTTATTATATAGTTATTACTAATTATTAGTAAATTTATAATCTTATATAATTATTATTATATAAAATAAAAGATAATAAGTAAAAATAAACTAGTATTTAAATATTATTAAACTAATAGTATATTCTTTATTATTATATTATAAGTATTTTATTAATAGCTTATTTAAATATAATCTTTATTTAATATATATTTTATATATATAATAAAAAGAAGTATATTTTAGTATAATTAAGTACTTCTAAGGTTATTATATATTTTTAGTATTTTTTATTTTTTATTTTATTATAAAATAAAATAGACTTATAATACTCTCTTAATTAACTTATAACTAATCTTTTAAGCTATTATTAAGGCTATATAACTTTAATTATAATAATTATATATAAAATATAACTACCTAAAGAATAAAGATAAGCCTAAAACTTATAAGTATATATTAGTTATATATTAAATAGTAAAGACTTATACTACTTAAGTATAAGTATAGGTAGTTATATAAGTTATATAAGTAAGTTACCTTTCTCTTTCTATATATTCCCTACTAATATCTTATAAGTCTACTTATAATTTAATATTAACTAATATAACTATATATAATAAGATTATTATAAAGATAAACTTAATACCCCCTTTATACTAGGATAGTACTAGTATTAAGCTTATTATTAAAGAATAGTATATTAGTTATATATTTTTTATATATACCTTTATTAGTTAAGTAATTAGATTTTTTATTTTCTTTTTTTAATAAGATAATTCTTTTAATATAAAAGTAAAATATTATAGTCTTTTTACTCTTATACTATTACCTTCTTATAACTATTCTCTTATAAAGATCTTCTTTATAGTTTATAAATATATTTTTATTATTAAAATTAAACTTCTTTAGTTATAAGTTTTTTACCTTATTAAAGTTAAGTTATTTAACTTAAAATAGTTATCTTTTATTATAATATTTATAAACTATAATTTATTTAATCTTATAAATATTATCTTTAATTATAATATTATTTAATAATATAATTAGTACTTTTTTATAGTTTATATATAACTCTAAGCTTATAATATTAAATATATTATAAACCTTTATTATTATTAATAATTAAAGTTTAAAAGCTAAACTATTAGTTTTTATATATTACTTAATTTAATATAATTTAATATACTTTATTATAAGTTAAAGTTCTTTCTAAAAAGTAAAACCTAATCTCTTATCTTAAAATTATAACTTCTTTACTTTTTATTATATTATTTCTTTAATATTTTATAACTTTATTATAAAAATTTTATAATATATTTATAAGCTTTTTAAAGCTTTTATATATACTCTTTTATTTAAATATTTAATTATAATAAATAGCCTTCTATATTTAATAACTTAAGATATTTACTATATAGTAAGTATATAAGAGTTATACTTATTATATTATATAAGCTTATATTATATACTAATTAAATTATTAATAGCTTTTTAATATAATTATCTTATTTTTTATTATAAAAAATATATAAATAATACTTTAAGACTTAATTTTATCTTTTTATTTAGTTATTTATTTATAAATAAAAAATAATACTTAGGTATTACTTATATATAAAGAAATAGTAAAGACTTTATTAGAACCTTAAAGTAATAATTAATATATAATTAAAAATAATTCTTTATAATATATTATAATATATAATAACCTCTTTAAGTATAATATTAATAAAACTTTTATTTATAAGTTATTTTATTATTATAATATAATAATTATATTTTATATATTTATTAATAATAACTAATATTATATTATATATATTATACCTTCTTAACCTTTTAAATAAGCTAGTAATTATATTTATAGTTATTTTATTATAAAAGTAAGTTATTAATAATAATATTATAAGTTTATTATAAAGTTAATATTACTTACTCTTTATTTATTAATAATTATTATAAAGTAAAATATATTATTATATTATTATTATTATATTTAGTTAATAATAATATAACCTTATTTAATATAATATATATTAAAGACCTTAATAGCTAGTTACTTTATTATTATAATAAAACTATAATACCTTTATATATAAACTATAAGATATATATATATAATTACCTTAGTACTATAAGTTATTATTATTATAGTCTTACTTCTTAGCTTAAGATAAAGTAAAAGTAGCTTTATATTTTATAGTAGCTAAGCTTCCCTCTTTAACCTAAGTAGTAGTAATTACCTTTATTAGACTTAGTATAGTATCTAATATATTTATTATATATTTATATTATTTTTATTTATCCTAAATAGTAAAGTAAGCCTCTATTAAACTTAGTATTCTTACTAGTCTTACTTCTTTAGTTTAAGCTCTTTTAAGTTAAGTTATTATAAATACCTTTATTAGACTTAGTATATTACTTCTTATTTTTACTATATTCTCACTTTATTCTTATATATTCTTAATAGTAGGTAATACCTTTATTAGACTTAGTATTTTTATTAGTTCTTTTCCTTTTAGCTAAGCTTCTTTAGGTTAAGTAACTATAAATATCTTTATTAGACTTAATATAATATCTAGTTACTTTATTCTTATTATATTCTTACTTTACTCTTATATATTCTTAATAATAAGTAATACCTTTATTAGACTTAGTATAGTATCTAGTTACTTTACTTTTATTATATTTTTATATCTTTCTTATATATCTTATACTTTTTTATATTACCTTAGTATTTCTTATACTTTATTATTAGTTTACCTTTATACTAGACTCTTATTTACTTATTTTATAACTCTTTTACCTCTTCTTTATATCTCCTATACTATTTCCTTACTATTACTAATAGTAAATATATTTATTACTTAATTTATTATAATATATTATTAGTCTTTTATTACTTTATAAATTATTAGTTTATATTAGCTTAGAATTAGTTTTATAATACTTTATATATTTTTAAGTTATTATAAAAATATATATAATATTATAAGCTTTTTTTATATACTTTTTATATTTTCTTTATAGTTTACTTACTTTAATAATATATTTATTAAGTTCTTTTATTTTAAATAATATTATATTATAAAAATAAATAATACTAACTTATTTAATATTATAACTTATTTACTTATTAGCTTTATCTTTATTATAAGATAATTATAATTTAAATAGTTAATTAGTATTTTTATAATATATTTAAGATAAGTTAAATAATAGTATTATTTATAAAATATCTTTATAATTACTAATATTTCTATATTAGGTATTTAATATTTTATTTTTAGGTTTATTAGCTTATATAATAAATATATAATAAGGTATTAACTTTTATATTACTTTTATAATAAGATAATATAAATAATAAAGTTTAATATATTTATCTTAACTTTTATTAGTATAGTTAAGTTATAATAAGTTAAGACTAGAATATTTTAGAAGATATTCTTAAGTTATTTAAATACTATTATTTAATTACTTATTAATATTAAAACCTTTTTTTTTATACTAAGTTAATATTTATTAGTAGCTTTATAATCTTATTAAATCTTTTAATAAACTATTAATAAAAGTTTATAAAGCCTATAAAAACTTAAACTTCTTTTATATTATATAGTTATAGCTAACTTATAATAACCTTAATATATACTCTTTTATATATATTTTACTTAGTTATATAATAAAGTCTAAAAATAATACTTTTATAATATTAAACTTTAATTTATTAAGGTTTATATATAAACCTATTTAAAGTAAAAGCTAGAGTATTTTATATATATACTATATAGACTTACTAGTATTATTATTATATATTAATATATTATTAAGATATATAATATAAAACTAGTTAAGGTAGAGTTATAAAACTATATTAATATATTCTTAAAATATTATTAGTATATTAGTTAGCTTAAATAGTATTATTAAGAATTTAAAGTACTTATATTTATAGTAGAATATTATTTTTTATTTATTATCTTTATTAATTCTAATATAATAATATATTTCTTAAATATTAAACTTATTATAAATCTTTATATTATATAAATAGTTTATAATCTTATTTATTAATAATAATATTATATAATTCTTATATATTATATAATTTAATATTTAATAATTTATATATATTTATAATTTATTAATTCTTTTTAGTATAAATAAGATATATATACTTATTAAGTTTATTAATTATCTAATTTATCCTTTTTATTATACTTTTCTTATAAAATTATAAAGTTCTTATAACTCCTTAAGTATAAATATATAAATTAATCTTTAAAGTAATACTATATTATCTTCTAACTTAATTATATATTATAGCTTATTTAAAGATAATAGCTCTAATACTTTTACCTTAAGAATATTACTATAATATTAATATATTTTAAAGGTATTTTTTTAGCTTTTTTATTATATATTAAAGAGATTACCTAATTTATTATTATATTATTATTAATATCTCTTACTATTATATACCTAATCTATAATATACTATTTTCTTAGTCCTTTAGCTCTTATTATTTATTATATTTACTAATTATAAATATAAATCTAACTTTTATAATTACTTTATAATATACTTATATACTCTTTATAAGCTTTAAGTTATTTATAATTAGTTAATAATTCTAATAGTTATACTTAAATAATATATTTAGATTTTTATTATATTACTATAGTACTCTTAATAATATATTATTTACTTTTAAGTTTATAATTATAATATAAATTTATTATATTATTATTACTCTTTAATTATTTATTAACTTTATAATTATATTTAATTAGCTTAATATCTTAAAAAGCCTATTATTAATAATATAAGTATTTTAACTAAATAGTTTTAATTATATTAAACTTATAATTTAACTATAAATAATATTATAATTACTTTTTAAGTTAAGTATAGTCTTTATAATAATATAATTATCTTATAATTATATATTTATAATTTTTATAAAGATAAAGCTTTTTCTTAAGTTATAATTATTTTCTTATATTTTATATATTATTTAAGGTTTTTAATTAGACTTAGTTATTAGTATATTATCTTATTATTACTTTTTTATATTCTTTTAATACTTAACTTATTATTTTAATAACTAAATTAAGTATTTTTAGTTATATTTTTTAATAATATACCCTTATTAATAATATATTATATAATCTAAGACCTTATATTTATAATAAAAATAGTCTTTATTATACTTCTAATAACCTAGTTTTAGCTAGTTTAAATATACTTAGACTTTATACTCTTTATATAATAGTTTTATAGTCTTAGTACTTAAGTCTTTTCTTTATATTATATAATCCCTTTACTTATATATATTATTATAATTTTAATAACTAAACTTATAAAGATTATATATTAGTTTTATTATTTTATTTTATTTTATTATTTAAGTATAATTATTATTAGCTTTTAAGTTTAAGGGTAATTATTATAACTTATTATTACTTTATTTATTCTTATTACTTTAATCTTTTTAGTCTTTTTAGGTTTTTTATAAGTTTATTATATAATTATAATTTATAAACTACTTTTAAAAGCTTAGTAATTTATTTAATAAGATTTCTTTTATAAATACTAGTTATAATTAATTAAAGAAAAAGTTAATATATATATTAGTTAATAATTAATTTATTATTTTTAACTCTTTATTTTCTTATTTCTTTAAAAATTACCTAAATAACTAATTCTTTACTTATTATATATAATTTAAGTTTATAAATATTATAAAATTATAAGTATACTTATTATTTATTTTTAATTATACTTATTTTTTAAATTAAGTTTATAATTATACCTTAATAAATTTATTATTTATATTATTAATTAATTATTAAGTCTAATATTATTTTAATTTACTTTAAAAATATTAATTTATATAAATAATTTATTATTATATTATAATAAACTTATAAAGTTTTATTATAAATATTATATTTAAGTTTATTATAAATATTTAAAAGTTAATTATACTTTTTACTTTAAAGGTTAAGTATTAGATATTAATTTTACTTTCTTATTTTTTATTCTAAACTTACTTTAAGGGTATTTTTTATTATTATTAGAGAGTAGTCTTTTTAATAGTTTTACCTCTTTATCTTTTTTTATTTTCTTTACTAAAGCTTTTTTTTTTATATTTTTTACTTATAATATATTTACTTAAATATAATTTTATTATTATAATTAAATAATAAAATCTTTATAACTTTATTTATTAATATTAATTATATATTTTTTATATTTTTTATAATTTATTAAATACTATTAAAATTTTAAAGTAATTACCTTTTTTTAGTTTATATTAATAAAAATAAAGTATTAGTTATAATACTTTTATTATTAACTTATAAAAAAGTTTTATTAATATTTTAAGTATAGTTATTTTTAATTATTATTTTAAATCTTTTTACTAGTTCTTTTATTATTTTTTAATAATAATAAATAATTTATTAAAGAGTAACTAATATAAAAGAAATAATAAAGAAAATCTTAATAAATAAACTATTTATAATACTATAACTTTATTATTTATTAATAAAAACCTTTTTTATAAAATCTTTATAAAGATCTTATTACTTTATAATTATATTCTTTTTTATTATATATAAACTTATATAGACCTTTTATACTTATAACTATCTTATATTATAATAATATCTAGGCTATTAACCTTATAGGCTTATAGTTATATTCTTTTATTTTATATATAATAATATTATAATATTAATATATTTTATATTTATACTTATTATACTCTTTTTTATAAGTTAATATAATATTAAAATATATATATATATCTTATATATACTAGCCCTCTTTTATAATACTATTCTAAGTCTATACTCTTTAAAGTAACTTAATACCTTATATACTAGTAAGCCTTATTAGATATTAATAAATATTTAATAAAATACTCTTTACTTACTTAAATCTAAGTTATTAGTTATTATTAATAATAAATAGTATATATAAACTAGTTATCTTCTTTATTTATTATAATCTTAGAGTTATTAATAAATATAAAAAACTATTCTTATAGCTTAATAAAAGATATTATTAATACCTAGCTTATTAAGAGAAAATAGGATAGTATATTCTTAGTATATAATACTAATATAATATAAGTTAAATCTAGAATTCTATTATAGGTTAAAAGATATTAAATATTAAGTAATATTAGAGTAAATATAAAGACTATAATATTAGAAGGGTATATACTAGGCTTATATTAAGGTACTTCCTTTAATAATATATTTCTTAGAAAAATTAGTATAACCTTAATATATAGTAAATATATATATATATTATTATTATACTTATATAAAGAATAAGGAGGTTATTATAACTAATACCCTTTTATATTTTCTTTTAGCTAATAGCTTTTTAGTATAAAATTATATTATAGATATTATAAATATATATTATATTTATATAGATTATATTTATACTTATAATACTTATTTATTATTTAAGAAGCTTAGTAATTTTAACTTTTATATTAGTCTTATTATTATTTATATATATTAGGTTAATATTTAATATAATATAAATAATATTATTATTTAAAGTTATTAAATAACTTAGTAAAATAGTATAATTAATAAGCTTTTTTATAAAAATAATATATAATCTATATTTACTAAAAATAAGCTTAATATATTTAATAATATCTTTTAAGATATTAAAAGAACTTTCTAGAGACTTATTTTTAAGTATATTTAAAAGAATATCCTTTTAAATATTTATATATCTTTACTATACTCTTAATATATATATACTATATTAATTTAAAATAAGTCTTATTAATAGTTAGCTAATACTAGTTCTAGTATTATTAATATTATTAATATTAATATTATTTATATTATTAAAAGTAAAATTAATTTATAAATATATTATATATATTTAAAGTTTATACTTTACTTATAAATATTATAATCTAAAATTACTTATTATTAATTCTTTTATTATTATTCTATATAAATTTTATATTATATTTAATTATATAATAAATATATAAAATACTATTTTATAATTATAATATTATTATATATACCTTTTTATTATATTTAATTATTATAATATATATATAAAGTATTTACTTATAATAACTATAATATTATTATATATACCCTTATATTATATATTCTTAATATCTTAGAATATCTAGAGTATCTATAAAGGACCTTTAGTATATACTTACTACCTTTAACTTTTTTACCCTACTTTAACTAAGTCTAAGGTTTATTTAACTAAGTCTAAGCTAGTCCCCTAATAATAGTAGTATAAGATTATTTAATAATAACTAAATACTACTCTATAGTATAAAGCTAAATTTAATAAGCTACTAAGTAATTAAAACTACTCTAAAGTTTTTAGTCTATATTTAGATTATTTTTTATAAAAACTAAAAAATATACTCTTACTTAGTATATATTTATTATAATTATATTAAATAAAAATTAAAGCCTCCTAAATCTAATAATACTTATAAAATAATAATATAAAGTTACTTTTTTATAATAATATAAAGATCTTATTATCTTTTCTTATAATTTTAAATTTCTTATTTTTTAGATTTATAACCTCTTTTATTATATATAAGAGTTTAAAAGCTTTAATCTACTATTATAAATTATCTTTATTTAAGCCTTAAAAGATATTTTTTTATATAATCTCTTAGTTTACTCTTTAGTATATTATTAAAGGATAAATTATTAATAGCCTTATATTTAGTAATAATAAATAACTTATAATAAATATTCTTTAGCTCCTCTAGTATATTATTTAAAGCCTTTAGAATTAGGCTTTAAAATATTTTATTATTTACTTTTAAAAGGTATTTTTTATATAATATTAGCTATAACTTTTAACTTAAGGTTTAAATATACTTATATATTAGTATAGTATTAATAATATAATTTTTTACTTTAATAAAGCTATACTTTTTATCTTACTTTATTTTACTCTTTAGTAATCTTAGAAAGTAGAATAAATATATATATTTAAATCTAGGAGGAAGGTATAGGTTATCCTTATTATTAATAACTTTATCTAGGGTATATATAGCTAGGGTAAGGCTATTAACTATAAGTAAGATACTTAGTATTATTTATATAATATTTAAAAGTATTATTTAAGTAATAAATATTAGCTCTTAAAATTATATAAAAAATTATATTATATTAAGTTATATAAAGTTCTTACTAAGCCTAAGTATTATATTTAATATAGCTTATTAGTCTATTTACTTAGTTAGTTATAATAAAATAATATATATACTTAACTTTAGATACTTAAAAGTTATAATAAAATATATAATTATATACCTTATAAAGAGACTTTATTATAATTTTTTTTAAAGAAGTCTAGTATTTTAATATCCTTACTATTATAGAAGCTATTACTATTAGCGTTTTTATCTAAGGATATAGTAACTACTTTATAAGAGAGGGTATTACTTTAAAAACTTAGTACTATTATATTAAGATTATTTAAACTAAGATAGTATAAACTATTACTATAATTAGAGTTCTAGTAATTTTTAGTTCTTAATATAAAATTATAAACTAAAAGTTAGCCTTTAGGATATATATTATATTATCTATAATTTTTTGTTTAATTTAATATATTTATTTAGGTATACTAAAATTAATATATAATTTATAATAGCTAGCTAGTATAAGCTAGAGAAATAAATATATATTTAGGTCTTTTATATTTATTTTAATTAATACTTCGCTCTAGTTAAGATATATACTTAACTTTAATAGGATAAAATTTGCAGTAAATTAAGCTATCACGCGCCTTATATTCAGCTTCGACCTGGGAGATACTAACAACAGGATTTGCTGGCCCTAGGCCTCTGTTGATACGCAAGTCCAGCTGATGCATTTTGTTACCTACAGACAGAGGCCTCTTTAATATCCCTGGATTTGTTTGATAAGTTAGTGCTAGCCGATGCAGGTAGTTGCTGGTAATGCTTCGAGACCTAACGAGCAAGGCTAATTCTAGCCTGTTTATTTTAATGGTTGTTGCTGACAACTTATTCAGCTTCCATGCTGGCAACTAGACGCTGCATATCCTAGTGCTGGGAGTTGTAAAGTGCGATAGCTGATAAAGCCATAATCAGGTGCAATCGTTTTGTGCGTACCGCTACATAATCCTCAACTTCATCTTCCTCCTTTCTGGAAATTCTGGGTTCATCCAATGGGACTCCTGCCAAATGCAATATCCTACACGGCGGTATGTAGACTCTTCGCCCCGGCCAACAAGCACGAGGCAGTGTAGGTCCTTCCGGTTCCTCTGCATATGGACTTCTCCGACCACCAGTTCCGCAAACCACAATGGACATTTGTTCGCAAGATGCTCGTCGAGAGACACAGGAGTTATCAGGCTAACAAGAGGCCAGCTCCTGCTAGGGTGAGAATTCGTCACGTCCATCGACGGCCAGTCAACGACAGAAAAAGCGTGGCCTTCATCCTTGCGTCCAGCTCGGACATTTGTCTCCACAACCAACTCACCACTAGCCTTGAAAGCTGTCCCGGACTGCCTGAGTTCTAAAATATTGATCCTCGACTCCAGCCAACAAAGCCAATGACCCGGCCATGTCACTTCCCAGGGGGTGGAAGCCCAAGACCATGAAGGGGCTACATCAAGTCTCGCGTCCGCAGTACTAGACCGACTCGATAACCACAAAAGTCCCATGCAAATCGACCATTGCGACTCAACCCAAATGCCGGCAAAGTAACTCCTCGCGAAATTTGATGCCACTGTCACTGCATCAGCAATCCCTTTGATGGCTATGAGTTTGTCCTTGTGATATGTCATCGACCGTCTGGTGTATTCCACGACTGCATCACCCCAGTCGAGGAGGAATTCGTCTTCAGGCGGAAAGCAGCGTTTCTCGTAATGACTTCTAAACTGGTTAGATCGGGAGAGTCTTAGCTGCGTAGGGACAACCCATTTTTGCTGGGGCTCGCTAATAGTCGAATCGGTAGTCCGCGGATCGTGCTCCATTCTCAGGATATTAACAGTAGTCTTAGTTTCATTAATAAAATCCTCGATGCTTTTTGCGAGTGGGAACCTCTCATCGAAGCGTACCCCTTGACATCGCCACGAAATGCAATCCCGGGCATATGTCAGAATCCTCGGTGACAAAACTTGTTCTTGAAAGACCTATGCCCGGCCGTAGAGCGGGAACTTCTTGAACGATGGTGACAGACTAGACATCTTCAGCTCAAAAGACATACTGTTTGTACAAGCGTATAGCTCCCGCGAAGACTCGTTCGAGCCAGGTACGTCGAGTTTGTATGGCCGATTCCTGGACCCGTCTCGGTCTCGAAATAGACCGTCCTCGCTGCTACGGCCATCGGCGGCCGCAATCGTCAGGATCGACTCTTTGTAGTATTGCTGCATCAAGGTTGGTTACTCACACGGTAGGTCAAGACTCCGGAGAATGACATGGACGACAGCTGATTTTTCGTTAGTCCGAGGATTTTGCCCCGCCGAGATGACAGCCGCAAAAGAAACCTCCACGCTAATATTACGTCTCGTTCTTGCCATCACCCTGGCTGACTTGTCAGGTGCCTTCTTATGGTCCCTATCAAGCTCATTACTGATGATTTTGCAGAGACGGCACCCCACGTAAGCACTTCGACACAAGGCGTCGACGGTCTTGTAATGGAGAAACTGTTTGTCTTGATGCGCATCGATTAGGCCGCATAATTCTTTGCACTTCGCACACAGCATGGTGGCGAATTTCACTCCAGCAGGATAATAGAGACAGCGTTCATGTTCTGTTGTCCTTGCCTGAGAAGTAAGAACGGAAGCCGGGGACGTCTACAGGGTACTCTCGAGCAACGCTTGACTCAAGAGGGCGCGAGATTTGGAACCATTGTGATGGAGCTCTGGCTCTAATTAGTTTGGTACTGAGTACATGTATGTTTCTGATTCATACCAAGCAATATTATGATAACGGGGATATGTATGTAATAATCGGGGCTCCCGCTAAACTGATTATTTCGTCAACTAATCACATGACATGACTAAGCGTTTATCGTTCATCACTACTAGGGCATCACCTTCTAACACATCTTCGTCACTGCGAAACGCCCGCGTTAGTTTAATTAGCGTTCTTGCCAATCTTGTTGCTAATCTATGAGGATTTTGCAAAGCTACTGCGATAAGCCGAGCTACGTACCGAAGCTTATAAATAGCAGGGTTGCAATAACGCTAAATGATTGCCTCCACGATGTCCGGGAAAGAAATTGAAGATCTTAAAAAGCAGCTTAAGGAAGCTAGGGCGCGCGAGGAAGAAGCAAAGGCGCGTGAGGAAGAAGCAAAGGCGCGTGAGGAAGAAGCAAAGGCGCGTGAGGAAGAAGCAAAGGTGCGTGAGGAAGAAGCAAAGGCGCGTGAGGAGAACGAGCGACGCGAAAAGGAAGAAGCAAAGGCGCGAGAGGACAACAAGCGACGCAAAAGCCAAAGGACAACATTAGCGGAGTACTTATATAACTATCACTTCAACCTATACTAAAAACTTAAGCTCACTAGTCTATTAGAGAGCTCTACTAGCTTAATAATATTAGTTAATAGTAAATACTATCCTAGGTGGCTTCGCCCTTAGTATGCCTTTACTAATAGCTAGTGATAAGAACACTTTAATAATATTATCTATATCTATAGCGAGAGGTGACTTTTTTAATAAGAGAGTATAATAAGAGATAATAAAATTAATTTTAAATAAAAAAAAGCTAGTTATAAGAATACTATTAACTATTTTAAAAAAATAGTAGTTAAAGACCCTATATAGATAATTCTAGAGCCTATTTAGGCTAATAGGGAGCTATACTAGAAGTACTAAATTATAAATCTTGTGTTTATAAATAGTGTTTATAACTTTAATAACCTTAATAAAGATATTAGAGCTAAAATAAAAATAGGGAGGGGAAAGTAGTAACCTAATAGTAGTAGTATCTAAATAGGTATAGACGAAAACGAGAGCCTAGCTTTTATATATAATTATAAGGCTATATATAAGTTTATTATAAAGGATCTTAGTACTGCTCTTAAAAAGGAGATACTATTTATAGATATCTATAAGTAAGTGTAGACTAACTAGTATAAAATAGACTTAATACTTTAAATAAAAGAGCGAAAAGTAGTATAGATTACTATAATACTAATATAAGTCTTTAATTATATATTATAGTATAAGGTTAGGTATAGCTATATTATTACTAGAAAAGCTTTAGTACTTCTTTATTATAACTAAGTAGAGCTACTTATTTTATACTAGTACCTCTATATACTAGATAAAATAGTGATTTAACTAATAGCTAAACTTTATATTAAATAGGTGTCTTAGACTATAGTTACTTAGCTTACTAGCTTTTATCTATTAAGCCTCCGCTCTTAGGCGCTTACGGGCTATCTGCTTAAGGAGGTAATAAACTAGGCTAAGGGTATTCTAAAAAAATAGAAAAGGGAAGCTTATACAGACCTAGTTACTTTATAGGAGTTAGATAATATAGATATATCTTTATCTATACCCTCGCGTGGCATAGATAAATCCTTTACTTATAATATATCCCTAGTGGCTTAAAAATACCCTTTATAGAAGTTATCGTGTAAGGATTCTATAGCGCCTCTTAAGTCGCGCGATGAGGATAAAGAAGGCGGAGCACAGGGCTACTAACGCTAGCGCGGAGTAGGACACAGCGTTAATAAGGGAGAGAGGGACTCTAGTAGGAAGAGTAAAGATAAAGGCACCTAAGGCTTTACTCTAGCGCCTATAAAATAGTACTACACATAAGCCTACCTTCTTAGCCTTAAGCTAGGTTATAAACTAGATAGTAGGTGCCCTAATATACTCTATTATAGTATTAGTAGTAATACACGCTACCTAATTAACGCTTAGGAGTTAACTAAACTTATAAGCGAGTAGCTATATTAGGACCTATATAGGAGTTATAATGCCCTTATTAGCTAGCGTAAATATAGTTTAAGTGGAGTGCTATTTAAGTTAAAACTAGCACACTTTAGCTATACTTTTATTAGTAAAGGCACCGTATCCGCGCGTCTAAGGCGCTTAGAGTATAAGTATAGTATCTATTAGTGACTTAAAAAGCTATAGGGCGACGTAGTGCCTATACACCTAGGTATAGTCTTATTCCGTCCTAGCTACCTCTTACCTAGCGGTGTGTACATAATCTATATAATGTTAATATTATAGGCTAGGGTAGTAATAGATATAACACTATTAAATCTAGAATAGGAGGTATAGCGATTTATATAAATAATCTATAAGAATAGTGTGAACTATTAAGATAAATGTGAGCCTAACCTACTCTAGAATGCTAAGTAATACTATGTGATAGTAATTGATTTTAATTAGGCAACCATCCTACTACCACCTAAATATAAGTAAGTGTCTAAACTTTCTAAGGCGAGAAGGAAACGAAAGGGGGATAAGTTTAACTATAATAGCACGAAGCGGGGTATGCCTAGTGTGCTAAGACGTTCTATATAATCTGTATAATAGGCTTAGACACGTTCACGCCGGGGAAGGACCCCATGTGATAATTATAAGATATATAATAGAAATTAAATATAAAAAGAGTATTGCTATTTATGCGGTGCCGTTTTGCTATTTGTGCGGTGTACCTAGATTTATAGGCAAACCCCACATAAATAGAAGTATCTTTTAGATCAGCCGCCGCCGCTATCACTGCTATCGCCGCCATCGCCGCCATCATCGCTAGTATTACCTCTAAAGAAGCTCTTAACACTTATTAAAAACACGCGAATATAATAGCTATATTATACGTAGTGAGGAGATACTATTTTTTTAGGCTATAGCCTAGCCTTATGTAATATTAAATTCTTCGCTATGGTGTCCTTGAGCCTGGCCGGCTGCGACCGTCGTGGAAACCTAGGAAACTAGGCTAAAGGATTTAGATTAGGTAAAAGGGTATAAAGATACTAGGACACTAATATCAGAGGACACTATACTTTTACTATATTCTTAAGATAAATACCTCTTAGATATTCGCGATAGAGTTAACTAATTTTATATATTAGACAATAACTCTAATATTATTAATGTCTTTAATAATCTAGCCCCATAGTAGGTAACCGTCTCTAGAAGACAACCTCTTCGTTACACCAGAACTAGTATATATTTTAGAAACCTCTAATAGTAACCCCCCTTCTATACCTACTATAGTATTAATACCTAGAGTATTCCGCCTTATAGCGAAGTCCGTATTTCTAATATACCCTAAGTATAACCTCTCTACTAAAGAATTCCTTAAAGCTATAGACAGATTTAGATTTAAGTAATTCTAAGTAGTATAAGAATACTATAAGGACAGACGACCACACTTCTATATCCTTAGGGAATAGTTAACTAAATAAAATATTAAAAACACTAGACATTTTAATATTAGATAATATTATTTAAATATTTAGAAAATAAGAAATTAAATTAGGGCATAGTAATACCTTAAAAAACTAGGAGTAATTTATATTAGAGGGGACCTATAACGTCTAAAATCTATATAAGATAAAAAAACTAGTATATAGAAGGATATTATTACGATTATAGAGCGGTCCGCGTTCTTTACCTACCTTAGTAATAACACACTATAAGACCTAGTCCTACACTATCCTAGTATCTAAGCTTACGCGGATAATATATACTAACTACCTATACTAATATACACACTACTAATACTAGACGGGATTTAGAATCTGCCTAATAAGATTATATAGTAGCTAAATAAAAATCTAACCCTAACTATATAACCTAGTAGGTTTTTTTTCTTATATTACCACTAACCTCTTTAACTACTAACCCTAACCTATTAACCTTACCCGTTAACCACTAACCCGTTAACCTATATAGTATAACTAAAGTCTCTATATATATTTAGACTAATAAGATTATATAAGATAATCTAAGTAAGATAGTTAGGCACTTACTACTATATAAGCGGATACTAGAACATATTACTACTTAACTCTAATAAGGACTATATTATAATTAATAATATATTACTATCTAATAAAGATATATTTAAATACTATAAATAGCTACTAGGCTATTAGAATAATTTCTTTATAATAGATAAGTATATAAAAAAAACCTACTTCCTAATATAGGGTAAGCTATATATATACCTTACTAACTAGGACCCCTGGTCTTATATAGGCGTAGATGTAGATTAGATAGATAGTAACTATGTGTTCGTTAAACTTTAATAACCTCTATTAGTATAGGCAGAAACGGACTCTATAGATAGTAATATAGACGCACTTTATAGAATCGCAGAAAGTAGTAATATTAGCTTCTAAATATATACTTTATTCTCTCTAAAACGCAGAATAAGTAATATCCTAAATCTTAACTACTAATAACCTAGATATATAATCTAGAATAATAGTCTTAGCCTTAGAATTAGTAGTTCTAGGGCGTTTATCTAATAGCTTACCCGTCTTAATAATAGGGATAATATTAAGAGCAGATAAACACTTCCTTTATAGGGGATAATTTTCCTTACTAGGTAATTCATCCTTTATAATAACATCCCTAGTCTTATCCTTATTACCCTTATCCTTATTATTATATTACTATTACTTAATAGAAAATAAAGGGATATAGAATATAATAAAGAATATAAAATTATATTAGACTTTATCTACACTAGTCTAGTAAAGCCTATTAGCACCCCTAACAAAGAACATCACCTTCTTACCTAAAGACATAAATAATAACACCTTCTAAAAACATAGGCGACTAGCACTAGATCCGTAGAAAGGCTATACCTAATTAAGTAACACATAAGAAGACGCGGATAGATTAATTAACTAGAAAAAAGGAGGACGCTTATCGTTAGTAGAAAGTAACCCCTTTATATATTTACTGCCCTTACTAGACGTATTATCTACAGGACCTTAGAATAAAGACTTCGTGACCTTATACACTCTATTATTAATATTAAAAATGTTAGTAAGTTTAGGTGTTTTTAGCTAGAACGTAATAACGTAGACTAAATATACCCAGGAAATATATAACTTAAATTCGCACTTTATAGCATAAAGATATATAGTGTGGGTATTATAATTCTTATCATAATAAACTTTAGTACTAGGAAGAATAAGACCTATATTAGGTTAACTAGCGTCTATAATAAAACTATATAGCCGCTAATCCTTATTAATAATATAAATAACCTAATACTTCTTATCTTACTAGATCTAATTAATAGTAGAAGTAAACTTATAAAAATAAGTACTACTTAAGAAGTATAAGCGATAGCTACTATAATATCTATATAGTATAGCTAATAATAATGACAGCGATAGCCTCTAGTGAATTAGATAATACTAGACTAATACGAATTTAGTTAGAAGGAATTTCTATAGAAGCTTAAGAAACGGCGATTATATGACCTAAATTAAGGGTAGTGACGGTAAAAGGGCCTATAATTAAAATATATCTTATTAAAGGTAAGGGGTAATAATAGAAGAGAAAGGGGTAACCCCCTTTTAAATACCCCTTTTCTTATACTATATTACTATTAGATATAATAATAGCACGGTCTAAAACATTATCATAATATACACTAATTAGATATATATATATATAGCATAGCTACCACACTAAGTATGATAGGAATATTATCACATTTATAGCTATAGTAACTATGTAGGTGATTAGCTAAACTAGGACACTAGGACACCAAACACCATGGCTGTAAATTTAGTAGTTTACTAAAAGATATTTCTATTTATATAGGGTTTACTTATAAATTTAAGTACTAATACTATATAAATAGTAAAATAGTACTATATAAATAGTAATACTCTATAAAAAAGGTAAAAAAGTTATTTTTAAAAACTATAAAAGGATATTATCCTTTTATATTATTCTTTATAAGTAAATCTTAGAGGTAGTTAAATTTAACTAATATAATAATAAAAGTATAATAATTAATATCTTATTTTTATTAATATAAATTAAAAAGAAATAACTATTTTAAGATTTTAATAATATTTAATAAATTATAAAAATATAAATAATATATAGTTAATATTAATAAATAAAGTTATAAAAGTCTTATTATTTAATTATAATAATAAAGTTATATTTAAGTAAATATATTATAAATAAAAAATATAAAAAAAAAACTTTAATAAAGAAAATAAAAAAAGATAAAAAGGTAAAGTTATTAGAAGAACTACTCTCTAATAGTAAAGAAAAAAACCTTTAAAATAAGTTTATAATAAAAAATAAAAAAGTAAAATTAATATCTAATATTTAATCTTTAAAATAAAAAATATAATTAACTTTTAAATATTTATAATAAACTTAAATATAATTTTTAAAATAAGACTTTATAAGTTTATTATAATATAATAATAAGTTATTTATATAAGCTAATACTTTTAAGATAAATTAAAATAATATTAGACTTAATAGTTAATTAATAATATAAATAGTAAATTTATTAAGGTTTAATTATAAGCTTAATTTAAAAAATAAGTATAATTAAAGATAAAATAATAAGGCTAATATATAATCTTTATAAGTTTAGTTACTAAAATTATAATAATATATATAAATAAAAGGATTATATAATATTAAAAGAAGACTTAAGTACTAAGACTATAAAACTATTATATAAAAAGTATAAAGTCTAAATATATTTAGATTAACTAGAATTAGGTTATTAGAAGTATAATAAAGATTATCTTAATTATAAATATAAAGCCTTAGACTATATAATATATTATTAATAAGAATATATTATAAAAGAATATAACTAAAGATACTTAACTTAGCTATTAAAATAATAAGTTAAGTACTAGGAGGATATAAGAGAGTAGTAATAAGATAATATACTAGTAATTAAGTCTAATTAAGAACTTTAAGTAATATATAAAGTATAAAAAAATAATTATAACTTTAAAAAAAGCTTTACCCTTATAAGAACTATAAATATATAATTATAAGGTAATTATATTATTATAAGAGCTATACTTAACTTAAGAAGTAATTATAATATTATTTATAACTAAATTATAAGCTTAGTATAGTTAAAATTACTTAGCTAAGATATTTTTATTATTAATAAATAACCTTTTAAAATACTAAGTTAGTTAAATATAGTTATAAAGTTAATAAATAACTAAAAAGTAATAAAGATATAATAAATTTATATTATAATTATAAACCTAAAAATAAATAATATATTATTAAAAGTATTATAATAGTATAATAAAGATTTAAATATATTATTTAAGTATAACTATTAGAACTATTAACTAATTATAAATAATTTAAAGTTTATAAAAAGTATATAAGTATTTTATAAAATAATTATAAAAGCTAGGTTTATATTTATAGCTAATAAAGATAATAAGTTATAAGAGCTAAAGGACTAAGAAAATAGTATATTATAAATTAAGTATATAATAGTAAGAGATATTAATAATAATATAGTTATAAACTAAGTAGTCTTTTTAATATATAATAAAAAAGGTAAATAAATACCCTTAAAATATATTAATATTATAATAATATTCTTTAAAGTAAAGGTATTAGAGCTATTATCTTTAAATAGACTATAATATATAATTAAGCTAGAAAATAATATAATATTATTTTAAAGACTAATTTATATATTTATACTTAAGAAGTTATAAGAACCTTATAATTTTATAGTAAAAATATAATAAAAAGGATAAATTAAATAATTAATAAGCCTAATAAGTATACTTATCTTATTTATACTAAAAAAAAGTAATAAATTATAAATATATATAAGTTATTAAATACTAAACTAATAAATATATAAAAATTATATTATATTATTATTAATAAATAAGATTATAAACTATTTATATAATATAAAGATTTATAATAAGTTTAATATTTAAAATATATATTATTATATTAAAATTTATAAAGATAATAAATAAAAAATAATATTTTACTATAAATATAAGTACTTTAAATTCTTAATAATATTATCTAAGTTAACTAATATATTAATAATATTCTAAGAATATATTAATATAGTCTTATAACCTTACCTTAACTAGTTTTATATTATATACTTTAATAATATATTAGTATATAATAATAATATAATTAAGTATATATAATATATATATAAAGTACTTTAGCTTTTATTTTAAGTAAACTTATATATAAACCTTAATAAATTAAAGTTTAATATTATAAAAATATTATTTTTAGGCTTTATAATATAACTAAATAAAATATATATAAAAAAAGAATATATTAAGATTATTATAAGTTAATTATAATTATATAATATAAAAAAAGTTTAAGCTTTTATAAACTTTATAAACTTTTATTAATAATTTATTAAGAGATTTAGTAAAATTATAAAGTTACTAATAAATATTAGCTTAGTATAAAAGAAAAGGGCTTTAATATTAATAAGTAATTAAATAATAATATTTAAGTAATTTAAAAGTACCTTCTAAAATACTTTAGTCTTAATTTATTATAACCTAATTATATTAATAAAAGTTAAGATAAATATATTAGACTTTATTATTAGTATTATTTTATTATAAAAGTAATATAAAAGCTAATACTTTATTATATATTTATTATATAAACTAATAAGCTTAAAAATAAAATATTAAATATTTAATTTAAAATATTAATAATTATAAAGGTATTTTATAAATAGTACTATTATTTAACTTACCTTAAATATATTATTAAAGTACTAATTAATTATTAAAATTATAATTATTTTATAATAAAGACAAAGCTAATAAATAAATAAGGTATAATATTAGATAAATTAGTACTATTTAATTTTATAATATAATATTATTTAAAATAAGAAAACTTAGTAAATATATTATTAAAGTAAGTAAATTATAAAAAAAATATAAAAAGTATATAAAAAAGACTTATAATATTATTAGTATTTTTATAATAATTTAAAAATATATAATATATAATAAAATAAATTAGAAACTAATATAAGCTAATAATATATTAAGTAATAAGAGGCTAATAATATATTATAATAAATTAAGTAATAAATATACTTATTATAAGTAATAATAAAGAAATAATATAAAAAGTATAAAGAAAAAGTAAAAGAGTTATAAGGTAAGTAAATAAGAGTTTAATATAAAGGTAAACTAGTAAAAAAGTATAAAAAGTACTAGAATAGTATAAAAAGGTATAAGATATATAAGAAAGATATAAAAATATAATAAGAATAAAGTAACTAAATACTATACTAAGCTTAATAAAGATATTTAGTATTATTTAATCTAAAAAAGCTTAGCTAGAAGAAAAAAGACTAATAAAAATATTAAGTTTAATAAAGGTATTATTTATTATTAAGAATATATAAGAATAAAGTAAAAATATAATAAGAATAAAGTAGTTAAATACTATAGTAAGCTTAATAGAGGTATTTAATATTACTTAACCTAAAAAAGCTTAACTAGAAAGAAGAAGACTAATAAGAATATTAAGTCTAATAAAAGTATTATTTACTATTAAGAATATATAAGAATAAAGTAAAAGTATAGTAAAAATAAAAAGTAATATATTAAGTTTAATAAAAGTATTTATAATTATTTAATTTAAAAGAGTTTAGACTAAAGAAAGAAAACTAATAAGAATACTAAGCCTAATAAAAGCTAGCCTTATTACTTAAAATATATAAAAATAATATAAAAATATATTAAATATATTAAATACTATACTAAGTCTAATAAAGGTTATTACTATTATTTAGGTTAAGGAGGGAAGCCTAGTTACTATAAGATATAAAGCTACTTCTACTTTATCTTAAACTAAGAAGTAAAAGTATAATAATAATAACCTATAGTATTAAGGTAATTATATATATATTTCTTATAGTTTATATATAAAGGTATTATAGCTTTATTATAATAATAAAATAACTAGTTACTAAGGTCTTTAATATATATTATATTAAATAAAATTATATTATTATTTACTAAATATAATATTAATAATATAATAATATATTATATTTTATAATAGTTATTAATAAATAAAAATATAAGTAATATTAACTATATAATAAATTTATAGTATTATTATTTATAATTTACTTTTATAATAAAATTATTATAAATATAATTACTAGCTTATTTAAGAGGTTAAGAAGGTATAATATCTATAATATAATACTAATAATTATTAATAAATATATAAAATATAATTATTATACTATAATAATAAAATAACTTATAAATAAAGGTCTTACTAATATTATACTTAAAGAGGTTATTATATATTATAATATATTATAAGAGATTATTTTTAATTATAGATTTATCTTTATTTTAAGGTTCTAATAAAGTCTTTACTACCTCCTTATATATAAGTAATACTTAAGTATTATCTTTTACTTATAAATAAATAGCTAAATAAAGTAATAGAATTAGGTCTTAGAGTATTATTTATATACCTTTTATAATAAAGTATAAGATAATAAGGTTAAGAAGCTATTAATAACTTAATTAATATATAATATAATAAGTATAATTCTTATATATTTATTATATAGTAAATATTCTAAGTTATTAAATATAAAAGATTACTTATTATAACTAAATATTTAAGTAAAAGAGTATATTTATAAGCTTTAGAAGGCTTATAAATATACTAAAAAGTAATTATAATAAAGCTATAAAATATAAAAGAGGTAATATAATAAAAAATAAGTAAGTTATAGCTTTAAAGTAAAGGATTAAGTTTTATTATTTATAAAAAACCTTAACTTATAATAACTAAGTAAAAAACTTAGAATAAAGTATATTAGACTATACTAAATTAAGTAATATATTAAAACTAATAATTTAGTATTTAAGCTTTAGCTATTAATAATAATAAAAATCTATAATATATTTAATATTATAAACTTAAAGTTATATATAAATTATAAAAGAGTACTAATTATATTATTAAATTATATTATAGTTAAAGATAATATTTATAAAGTTAAATAAATTATAATTTATAAATATTATAATAAAAGATAGTTATTTTAAGTTAAATAGTTTAGCTTTAATAAAATAAAAAACTTATAACTAAAAAAGTCTAACTTTATTAATAAAAATATACTTATAAATTATAAAAAAGACTTTTATAAATAAGTAATTATAAAAGAATAATAAAATAAAAGTAAAGAGATTATAATATCTTATCTTTTATAATAGACTTAGGCTAAATACCTATACCTAGTATTACTAAGCTATAGGCTAGTAGGTCTATACTAGGGGTGTAGACTATTAAAACCTATAAGTAATAGCTAAGTATAAGGAGAACTATATTCTCCTTCTTTCCTTCTCCTTAAGAGAATTAATAATTATTATAATACTTATATATAAATACTATAAAGCTAGTCTTAAATAATTAATTCTCTTTACTAATAATATTAAGACCTTATATAATAAAAGACCTTTATAAAATTCCTTAAAATAAAGATCTAGTAAAGACTTATAAAAAACTATAAAAGTAATATATAATCTTAGTAAACTAAAATACTAAATAAATAAAAGATATATAATTATTTATAAAATAACTAACTTATTTATAAAGTAACTAAATAATAATTACTAATAAAGTATTAATATTATTATTAACTATATTAACTATTTTTATTATAAAAATAAGATAAAAACTACTTTCTTAAGAGAAGAAATATAATAGTAATTAGAAGACTTTTATAAAATAAAAATAAATAATTACTTATAAATTAGAGATTAATATAAAGTTTATTAACTTACTTAAGGTATAGTTTATATATATTTAGGTAAACCTTAATACTTAGGCCTAGTTAAAACTAATAATTTACTTTAAAGCTAAAGGTTATTAAGGTAAATTAGACCTTATAGCTTTCTTAATATACTTAAAGATAGTATTTAGTAACTTTTATTAATATAAGATTATAATAATAAAGCTTAACTATCTTAAGTAAAAGGAGAAAGAACCCTTTTCTTATTTCTTTATATACTTTAAATAAGAATTTACCTTAACTAGTAGCTTACTTTAAAATAATAAAGTTAAGCTTACTAAACTTTAACTAGTCCTTTTTAATATAATAAAAAGACTAATAATAAACTAATAAATCTTTAAAATAAACTATAACTCTATTATATAAGAACTATAAGAATTATTAATAAACCTTAAATCTTATTAAATTAAAGAGTAATATTAACTCTTTACTTAATAAAGTAATATAATTTAATAAACTAATTAAAAAAGAAATATACTAATAAATAGTATTAATACTCTCTAAATTCTAATAATAGCTAATATAAAGCTTATACCCTTTTAGGGGCCTAAGAAATATATAAATTAGGTTTTAGATAAAGCTTTTTAGAAATATAAAGAAATAAGTATATACTTTTATTATAGTTAAAATAGCTATAAGATTAGGAAGTATTATTTACTTTTTACTTATTATCTTAATATAAGGATTAACTAAGTTATTATATAAGAGGATAATAAGATTAAAAAAAGTAATTTAGAAAAGGAGGAAGCTTAGGGAAAAGACTCCCCTTAGGCTAGTAATTAGTAAATATATATATATAAATTATAATAAAAACTACTCCTCTAATAATAGTAATATAAGATAATATAGTTAATAAAATAAATATAAAACTATTTCTTATATTAACTATTTTAAAGACCTATACTCTTATAAATACTTTAGTAAATATAAGTTATAAATACTATAAAGCTATAAGTAAAAATATAACTATAATATTATACCTTTAATAAGTATTATTATTAATAAAATAAGTAATTAAGGTTATAGCTAGAGACTTCTTAAAATTCTAAGTAATATATATAACTAAGATATAAGTAAATATTAATAGCTAGGTATTTTTAGTTCTCCTTTATATAATCCTTATACTCTCTTATTTTATAATACTAAGGCTATCTTAGTTTATTTATTATAAGCTACTCTTAGATATAAAGTAATATTATATCTACCTTAGGTCTTCCCTAAGGGAAATAATATACTTTATTAATAAATAATAAATAGTCTCTAATTTAGTTTTATTAAGTAATAAATATTTCTATAAATAACTAAAATAAGATTTTAATATTAACTAAAAAGAGATATTTATTCTTATTATAAATATTTATAAGCTTAATACTATTTTTAAGTATTACCTAACTATCTCTAAGTTATTACTAATAATATATTAATAATATAAAAAGTTATTTAAAGAAGAAAATATAATAATATTATCTTTATACTATAAAAGATTTAACTATAATATAAGGATAAAAATATAGCTAAATAGTTCTAAAGAATAGTTATTATATAAGTAACTCTACTAAATACCTTATAACTAGTTACTTAAACTATAATAGTAGCTTACTATCTTATTAGATAAAGGTTAGATTAGAGTAAGCTCTTCCTCTATTATTATATATAATAATAGCTTAATCCTAATCTATAGTAAAGTCTATTTCTTAGGAAGTAAGTTAGGTAGAATACTATACTAGTAGTAATAAGTAGTATCTTAAGCTTAGGTAATTATTAAAAGTAAAACTCTTAAAACTAATTACTTAGAATTACTTAGATTAATTAGTTAAGATCTAGATTACTTAACTATAAGAATACCTCTTCTTTAAGTACTTATCTATCTCTCTACTATAGTCTTAAATTACTTTAGCTTACTCTATAATCTAGTAATCTAGTTTACTCTTAGCTTATAGCTAGCTTATTATAATTTATAATAATCTAGTTATATAACCTACTTATCTCTTAGCTATATATAAGTGCCTACCTAATTACTCTCTTAGGCTATTACTTTAGTTACCTTATATTTTTATTAGTATTTATAATATTATACTCCTCCTCTATTAGTCTTATCCTTAAAGCTACTATATCTATCTTAGGTTTATCTATATTATACCTTTATAGATTTTTTCCTCTTATATTATTATTATACCTTATTATATTTAACTATATATTTAAGCCTTATTTTAGTAAAACTAAGTAATATCTTAAACTAGTTACTACTATTAAGGAGTTTAGAGTTAATATTATACTTTATTCTTTTTATTACTTAAAGAAGCTCTCTTATAAAATAATAAAGGGTATTTTTTAGTATAAGGAATATATTTATTAAGGTTATTCTTATAATAGCTTAAGTATACTAGTTTCTTCTTTTAATTAAATTATCTCTAAATCCTAATATCTTTATTATAAAAAAAAAGCCTATTATTACTTTTTAATATTTTTAATATAAGTACTCTAAAGTACTAATAAAGTTAAAGTATTTATAAAAATAATATAAGTTACTTATAACTTAAGGTTCTATTATAGTTAGGTATAGTCTCTAGTCTCTTAATAAGCTTAATAAGTTAAAATAAGTTAAGTCTAAAGTTATTATATAGGTTTAATCTTTAGGTTATATAAATATATTAAATTAGAATATTATCTTCTTAGATTTATCTTAAATATCTAAGCCTAAGTTAAATATATAGAATACTACTTATTAAACTACTAAAGTAAGTCCTAATAATTTATAAGGTTTTCTCCTAGCTCTTAGGTATTCTTAGAGTTTAGGTAGTTTTTCTATTTAATAAGATATTTTTATTTTTTAATATTTCCTTATATTCTAAGTATTTTTTTAACTTTATATTTATTAATATTTTTAATTATAATTCTTATAATAAGTATAGAATTATCTAGTACTTTCTTTAATAATAATATATAAAATATTAGATAAATTTTTATTTTATCTAATAATAATAGTTTATAGTTAGTATTTAATAATTTTTATTTAATAAAGAATAGTCTAATTTTCTTCTAATTAAGCTTATTATTAGGTTACTTTATTTTAATATTCTTATAAATAAGGTAAACTTTATCTCTCCTCTTTAAGATTAGTACTAGTAATCTCTTTTTATTTACATAATATTTTATTTAATTTTATAAAAATATCTATTCTTATTATAAGTATTTTTATACTTTTATAATTATTTCTATATATATTATAACTATTAGTATATTTATAATATATATTATATATATATTAATAATAAGGTTAAACTTATAGTTTACCTTAAATAATAATATCTTTATATTATTAACCTTAGAGTTATTATAAGCCTATTATATAAGTAGTAGCTATACTACTTAATTATCTTATTAATAGTTAATATAACTTTATAGGTATTATTTAAGTATCTAATTTAGAATCTCTATCTAACTATTTAACTATAGGTAGAATACTATAAATAAGTCTTACTTAATTTTTATAGTTTTTATAAGGTATTTTTAGAAGTTAGATATAAATAATTTATTATAATCTAATATAAGTTTCTTTAGTAATTTATATTATACTATAATAGTCTTAAAGAATATATATACTAAGTTTTTAGTATTACTTAATTCTATATAAAGAATATAATAAGTATACTTTATAAGTTTATTTATAATAACTAAGATATTATTATAAATAGCTCTTATTATAGATTCTCTTAATTTTAGTAGTTTAATAATAAAGTCTATTATAACTATTTACTATACTCTCTTAGATAGTAGTATTAGTTATAATTTACTATATAGTATATATTATACTACCTTTACTTTTCTATAAATATTATATTTATCTATAACTTATTATATTTACTTTCTACTTTCTAGGAAGTTATATAATCTTTATAGTCTACTAATTATCTTCTTTATACTCTAATATTTATATAATAGGTATTTATATATTTCTTTAATAAGCTCCTCTTAGAGTATACTAAGTATATATTATTATTTATTATATAAGAAGGTCTTATCTTCCTTAGATAAGTATAGCTTTATTTCCTAATTATCTAAGTAGCTATTTTCCTTTATATATAATATAATTCTTTATATCTACGTATTATCTAGCTTTACTTACTATATTATATTAATCTCTTAGGTGCCTAATATAAGGTTCTTATCCTTAGTTGTATATAATAAGAGTGTATTATTTACTTATTCTTCTAATTTTAAATCCTCTCTTTAGCTAAGCATATCTACTCTTCTATTTTTAGATCTTTTATAGTATATAATCTTAAAATTATAATCTATAAGGGTTTTATACTATCTAATCTACTATTTATTTAGATCTTTTATAGTTATAAAGGAGATTAGGTTTTTATAGTTAGTATAGACTTTAACCTTATAATTTACTCCTTTTAAATAATATTTTTATTCCTTAAAGGCTTTAATAATAGCTATAAGTTCTTTATTATATATACTATAATTTAATTCTAGTCTATAAAGTTTCTTTAAAAAGAAGATAACTAAATATAGTTATTTTTTATTATCTTATTATCTAAACTACCCTCTAAGTATATAATCTAAGGTATTAGTTTTAACTTTAAATAGTTTATTAGAATTAGCTATAAGTAAAACTAGTTTATTTAGAATTCTTTTTTTTAGGGTTTAGAAGGTATTAGCTTCCTTTTCTATTTATTAGAATTTATTATCCTTTTTAATAAGGTTAGTAAAAGATATTATAATTTCTCTAAATCTATAAATAAAGTATTAATAGAAGTTTATAAATCTAAGGAATCCTTTAACTTCTCTAATATTAGTTAGTATAGGCTAGTTCTAAATATCTTTAATCTTAAATAGACTTATCCTAATTTATCTTAGTATAATCCTATATTCTAGGAATTTAACTTTATATTAGTAAAACTAACTCTTAGTTCCTTTAACTAGGAGATTATTATCTTAAAGTATTTATAATACCTTATATATATATTCTTTATACTCCTTAAAAGTATTAAAATAGATAAGGATATTATTAAGGTAAATAATAATAAACTTATTAAGTTATTTTTATAGAATATTATTAATTATAGTTTAGAATATTATTAGTATATTAGTAAGGCTAAATAGTATTATAAGATACTTAAAATATCCTCTTATAGTTTAAAAGGTAGTTTTCTACTTATAATCTTTAGTTATATAAATTAAATTATAAGCTCCTTTTAAATTAAGGGTAGTAAACTACTTAGCTTACCTAAGTTTATCTTATATCTTTATAATAAATAGTAATAAATATTAATTCTTAATTATAATCTTATTTAATTATTAGTAATTAATATATAGTTATAGTTTCTTATTTTTCTTTAATACTTATAAGATTAGGTATCTTACTAAGGACTCTAATAGTTATATATATCTCTTTTATATTATTTCCTCTAAATACTCCTTAAGTACCTTATCCTACTTAGGGTTCTAGGGATAAATCTTATTAAATATTAGTTTAGTACTAAGCTAGAGTTTAATCTTATAGTCTTAGTATAAATACTCTAGTAGTCCTATTTCTAGCTCTCTACTAAATAACTTACTATACTTTAAGTATTCTTTAAGAATCTCTATTATACTAGCTTTTAATTCTTAGGTAATTATATATATTCTTTAAGATTATTCTTAATTTAATTAGAGTACCTTTCTTTATTTATAACTACTCTTATTATTATAATTATATCCTAATATATCCTACTAAAGTTAGTCTATTCTCTAGTTAACTCTAAAATTACTTATCTATAACTAAGGTAACCCTAATATAATATTATATTTTAAGATTATTATAATATCTAAGGATAATATATAGTTTATATTAAAAATAAAGATAAGAAGTTATATAGTTTCCTAATCTACTATACCTTAGTTATACTAAATATTATTTTCTCTTATATTTATAAGTTAGTAAGGCTTATTTTTCTTATTTTAAGGTAATTATAATCTATTAATAAGATTTAATAAGATATAATTTCTTAATACTTTACTATTAAGTATTACTTAGACTTTTATTCCTTTAATTATAATATTAAAGGTAAGGTATTTATTACTATTATTATTTATAATATATAAAGACCTATTAGATTTCTATTAAAGAGTTAGTCTTATTAATAATAATAGTTATTATTTCCTAATTTCCTTTTATATTTTTTTCTTTCCCTTTATTCTTCTTTTCTTTATTATTATTAGTTTTATATAACTATATTAAAGCTTTAATAATCTTCTAATCTACTAGTTATATTAATTAAGTTTAGTTAAAATAAATTACTTATAAGTATACTATTTCTTTTATTTATATATTTTAATAATATAGTATAAATAGTATATATATTTTTATCTTTAATATAATAGTCTTTTTTAGAATCTCTTATAAGGATAATAAAATCCCCTTTTCTTTCTTTAATTTTCTAGTATTAAAGTTTATATTTATTAAAGATTTTATTTTTTAGATTAAAACTTAAAAATACTTAATATTCTAGTTTCTTCTATAAGTATTATCTATACTTATTAAAAGGGTAAGAAGCTTATAAGAGTATTATATAATCTTAATTAATAATATTAAGTTCTAAGAGTTTTAGGTTAGTTTTATAAACCTATATTTCTTAGTTTATTAGTAATACTATTAGTATTATAAGGTCTAAAATATCTATCTTATAAATAGCTATTATATTAAGTTTACTATTCTTAAAATAAGATTATCTTTTAACTATATAGTTATTAGATAGTAGTATTATTAGTATATAAGTAAATCTATCCCTTATATCTAATTCTATAATTATAATAGTATCTTCTTCTTCTAGTATTAGCTAAGTTCTAAAATCCTAATCTTTATTAGATATTAGTTTATAATTTATAAACTAGTTAATATCTAAGAAGTATTCCTTACTATTAGCTATATTAATATTTTAGATAAGTAGATCCTTATAATAAGCTATACTAATTCCTTTCCCTTTAGTTACTAGCTTCTACTATTTCTTATATACTTTATACTTATTTATAAAGTATTTAGTCTTCTTATAATTATAGTATTTCTTCTCTTTTTCTTTTTTAATAATATTAAGTTCTATTAGACCTAGATAAGTTCTATAAGCTATAAATCTATTTTAGTATCTTCTAATATTTACCTAATTATATTATAAAGGGTTATCTTAATAGCTTATACTTTTTTTATTATATTTAAGTTATTTAGTATAAAGATAATTATTAATCTTAATAATCTTTTTAATAAACTTATTAAAGTTATTAAGTTAATCTTCTTTAGTAATTTTATTTTTTATATCTTTTTAAAGTTTATTATAAAAAAGTTCTATTTAGCTATTATTATTTTAGTTAATTAGGATAATAATATACCTAAACTCTTATATATAGTACTAAGTAAACCTAGTCTACTTTAAAGCTTTAAGTTTATATATAGTAGTTTAAATCTTATTAGGGTCTTTAAAAGTAGTTTTAAGTAACTCCTTAAAATTATTATAGTTATTAAAGACTTAAGTAGTCTCTACTTTTAGTTTATTATTATTAAGATAGTCCTTAAGAGTTAACTCTTACTATTTTATTACTTTTCTTATAAAAAGGTTTCTAATATAAAGAATCTTTAAGGGTTCTTTATTAATAATAATATTAACCTTTAGGTAGGCCTTTACCTAAATAAAGAAGGTTTAGATATTCTCTTTTATTTTATTAAATATATTAGGTTTTAAAAACTTAAGTATATTATATATAGCTCCTCCTCCTAAGTTAGCTTAAAGTAATTAAACTTATATAGTTAAAGCTATAATCTACTAATATATTTATTATATTATTTATATAAAGTTAGTAGTATTTTTATTTATAGTAGATATTATAAAAGGTTAATTACTTAAGATTTTTATAAGTAACTTATTAAATAAGACTAATTAAAATATAATAATAACTTAATCTTAATCTATAATAAGATTTATTTCTTAAGAAGTAAGTTAAGTAGAATACTATATTAGTAATAATAAGTAATATCTTAAGCTTAAGTAATTATTAAGAGTAAAACTCTTAAAACTAATTACTTAGAATTACTTAGATTAATTAATAAAAATCTAGACTACCTAGCTATAAGAATACCTCCTCCTTAAGTACTTATCTATCTCTTTATTATAGTCCTAGATTACTCTAGCTTACTCTATAATCTAATAATCTAGCTTATCCTTAGCTTATAGCTAGCTTACTATAATTTATAGTAATCTAGTTATATAACTTACTTATCTCTTAGCTATATATAAGTACTTACCTAGTTACTCCCTTAGGCTACTACCCTAGTTATCTTATATCTTTATTAGTATTTATAATACTATACTAGTCTTACTTATTAAAAAATCTAATAATAGCTAGTACTTTTATATAGACTATTAAGGGCTAAATACTATATTAGAAGATAATTACTATTTATTATTATTAATTAAGAAGATACTTTATACTTTCTTTATTATAAAGTAGTTTATAAAGTTAGATATTTACTTAGCCTTTTATAAGTTATAAATAAAGCTTAGTACTAAAAAGTATATAGTTTTTAAGATATATTTTAAGCTTTTTAAGTAACTAGTTTATCTATTTAGTTTATTTAATACCCTTATTATATTTTAATATTATATAAACTATACTCTTAAGAATATACTAAATAACTATATTATTACTTATTTAAATAATATTTTTATTTATAATTCTAATAATAAAGCTAATTATAAAAAAAAGGTTTTTACTATTTTCTAAAAGCTCTAAAATACTAAACTCTACTTTAATCTTAAAAAGTATAAGTTCTTTATTAAAATTATAAAATACTTAGGTTTTATTATTATAACTAGTATATTACTAATACTAGATTTAAAGAAAGTTTAGGCTATTTATAAATAAGAAGTCTTAGAGACTATAAAAGAAGTATATAGCTTTTTTAGTTTTATAAACTTCTATTATAAGTTCCTTCTTAACTTTACCTTAATAGTAAAGCTACTTACTTACTTAACTAAGAAGTATATACCTTTTATTTAAAAAGTAGAGAAAGAGTTAGTATTAAAATAACTTAAACTACTATTCTTATCTAAACCCTACCTAGCCCTCTAAGACTTAATAAGAAATACCTTAATAAAAATAAACTATTTTAATATTAGCTTAAAAGACTATCTCTTTTAGCTAAATAATAATAATATATTATAATCTATTACTTACTACTCTTATAAACTTATAATAATAAAGTATAATTATATAATTTATAATAAGAAACTATTAATTATTATAAATTACTTATATATATAAAAGGTAGAGTTATAAGGATAAAAGTTATTTTTTATAATATTAACTAATTATAAGAATCTTAAATACTTTATAAAGCTATATTTACTCTTAGAATATTAGGCTTATTAGGTAAAATTCTTATTTATATTTTATTACTAACTCTATTATTACCTTAGTCTACTAATAATATAACTAAATACCTTTAGTTATTAAGAGGTATATAAGAATAAATTAAATAAACTATTAATAAAAATATTATACTTAATTAATATTATAGTACTAAAGAATTACCTAGACTATATTACCTTATTACTATTATTTATAAATAAAGACCTTAATACTCTTTAGTAAATAGTTATAGAGGTAGACTTTAACTACCTTTATAAGATTATTATAGTTTATAATAGTATATAAAAATTCTTATTAAATATAAACTCTAAGGAGTAAGTAATAAACTATATAGTCTTAGTATACTATTATCTTTAATATTAAAAATACTTATAAGTACTAAAGTAAAAGCCCCTTATTATAATACTAATTAAGTAAATTTATATAAATCCTACTATAGCCTACCCTAATAAGAACTTAATATTCTTATTATTTATAAAGTCTTATTACTAATATAAAATATTAATAAATATAGTATAATATATATAAAATTATTCTTATTATAAGGCTTATAAGTTAAGGAAGTTATATTAAGGCCTACTTTAGCTAATTCTAGTAATAGACTAATACTAATAATAAATCTTAGTAGATTTTATAATAAAACTATTAGCTTATACTAGTAAAAAACTATAATACCTAATAGTTATTATTAACTATTTATTAAAATTTATTTAGCTAGAAGTTATAACTTCTATAATAATAAATAACTATATTATATAATTCCTCTTTTACTAATAGTATTTTTATAGGTTTTTATTATAAATAATTAGTAACTATAATTCTAATTAAGTAGGTAAATTCTAGTATATAATTTATTAGCTAATAGGTACTAAATAGCTCCTTTTTACTATATTATTTTTAGATAAATAATAAAATAAAGAAGGTAAACTAAGAAGTATAGGCTATTTTATATATTTTAGTATTATACTTATAATTTAATTAAGTATAATAACTATTAATAATATAATAGATATTAAATAATAAAGACTTTTTAGTAATAAGTATAAACCTAAATTTCCTTTTATATAGTTATAATAAAGACCTTATATAACTATACCTTATTCTTATAATACTACTTAAGTTACTATTAGGCTATACTAGAGTATTTATAGACTAGATTTATTAAGGTATTAAACTTACTTAAGCTATAATAGCTTTTACTTAATAATAATAAAAGGAATTAGCTAATAAGGCTTAATACCTAGTAAAGGTATTTTAAAAAAGTAATTAGGTCTAGCTTTTATTATAAAATATTATAATATTATATTTTAATAAAAAACTTAATTAAGTTTACTTTAAGTATATAATAATAAATATACTAATATTATTAATTATAATACTTAATATACTAAAGAACTTATATAAGACTTTTTATATAAATCTTATTAAAAGAATTACTAATATAATTATTACTAAGAGAGAAATAGCTAAAATATATAAAGTATCTACTATTATTTATAAAGCTATTTAACTAGTTTATAATACTAATAAAAATATAGTCCCTCTAAAGGTATTATATATATATAAAGTATTTATTAACTCTTAATTAGGAGGTTAATATTATAGAAAAAGTATAATATTAAATAAGGGCTTAAATAATTAGTAGTATTACTACTTACTAAATTATTAAGGGCTTTATATTTAGTAAAGATATTATTAGGGACTAAGGAAGGCTATATAAGGCTTCTAATTATAAAGTATATAATAGAAATTAAATATAAAAAAGGTAAAAAAGTTATTTTTTAAAAACTATAAAAGGCCTTTATCTTTTTATATTATTCCTTATAAGTAAATCCTAAAGGTAATTAAATTTAACTAATATAATCCTTTTTATATAATAAGAAAAAAAAATAAATAGTTATAAAATAATAGTAAGTCTTATATAAATAATTCCCTTTACCTTTTTAATTTAAAATAAATACCTAAATACTAAATAATAAAAATAAATAATAAATTTTTCTTCTTAAACTTATATATTAATTAATCTATTCCTCTTTAACTTCTAATAAAGCTTATAAGTAGATTTAGCTTTACCTTAGAGCTTAACTCCTCCTTTCTCTCTATAGCCTTATCTCTAGTAATTTACTTATTAGTAATAGCTTTATTAATAATAGCCTAGTCTTTAATAGTAGCTATCTTAATAGTAGCCTAGTTATTAGTAATAGCTTATTCTTTAATAATAGCCCTCTTAATAATAGCTTATAACTCTTTAGCCTTTTTAAGCTTTTTAGTATATTTAATTAACTATTCTTTAATAATTTATAAAGTTTTTTTTATATTAGTAACTTTAAAATTTACTTAAGCCTCTAGTTATAATATTAAGGTCTTAATTATAAATAGATATATAGTTTAGTATATAGTAATAGTTTTATAAACTCTAGTTTATATACTAGTAATAACTAAACTATTTAAAATAAAAGGGATTAAAGATTTTTTTAAGGTAGTATTATATAAAGCCTTTACTAGCTATACTTATACTATATCTCCTTCTAATAATTAAATAGTCTTAATAAATATAGTTCTTAATAAGCCTATCTTCTTTTTACTTAGCTAAAGTACTAGAATATACCTAGTATAAGGTAAAATCTATTTTCTCTAATTTTAAAGCTAATATATATACTAAAGATATAATATAAAGTTATTAATATTAAAACTTAACTTAAATATAATATTAGCTAGTCTTAAACTATTTATATATATAAGCTATTTATAAATTAACTTATCTTAATCCTTAATAATACTTAAAGCTTATATATTTTTATTAATATTTTATTTTATAGCTATAGCTTTTTTAATTACCTCCTTAAGCTCCTTTAAAATTAATAACCCTTATATAATCTAAATATCCCTTAGCTTATAAATAGCCTAATCTTTTATAGTAAAAGCTTATTATAAGGTTATAGAATATTAGTAGACTTAAGATATTATTAATAAAGTAAACTCTTAAGTAGTTAAGAAAAGTTATTAATAAGTATTTAATATCCTAGTAACTATAGATTCTTTACTTAGTAATTACTTTAGCCTTTAATCTAAAGGTCTTATTTTTCCTAACTAGACTAAGGGGCTCTTAAGGGTATTAGAGTTTAAAGGATTTACTAGCTTAAAACTTTACCTACTTTAATTAGTACTTTATATAACTATAAAGCCTTATATAAGACCTAAGCTTATTATCTAGTTATTAAAACTAGTAAATTTATATTTTAAATATATAGCTCTTTTATTTTATAACTAGTCCTAATCTAAGAGACCTTTTATATAACTAGACCCCTTTACCTAAGGTATCTAAGGATTAGGGTATTATAGATATTTACTTATATTTATAATATTAGAGAATAAAATACTCTTTATACCTTTAAAATAAGTAAATATAAACTCCTAGAGGCCTTTAATAAACTTTAAGTTTAGTAGAAAATAGTATTATTCTTCTTAATTATTTATAAAAAATATACTAATCTAATCCTTTAAGAGTTTCTTACTTATCTTATATAAAGCTAGACTACTAAATATAAACTACTTAATTAGCTTTAACTTATAAAACTTATTTAAACTATTACTAATAAATCTAAGCTAGTAAGTTTATAAGAGTAACTTCTTAATTCTTAATTTATTAGCTAGTATATAGTATAAAATATTTACTTAGAAATTTTTATTTAAAACTTAAGTTAAATATAGTTTATTTTAATTAGTCTAGTATAACTTAAAAAGGTTTAGATTATAAGGTTCTTAAGTAATAGCTTATATAGGGCTATTTATAAATAAGTTAATTAGCTTATCTAACTATTTCTTCCTTTATATTTTACTTATTAACTTTAATAAGGTATTACTAGTATAACCTTATAGTAATAGTATAATATTATAAACCCCTAAATAGTTATAAGACTACTTATTTTCTTAATTACTAATATTAGGGGTAAATATAAAGAAATTATAAGGGAGTTATATATTAGTAAGCTACTAGTAAAATATAAAGGCTATAGCTTTTATTTTTATATTTCTTCCCTTTAAAATAAAATTAAAGATTTATAAAACTCCTAATCTCCTATTAAATACTATAATAACCTAGTACCTCCCTTTATTAAGGTTCTAATAGCTTATAAAGTTAGCTAAGCTAACCTAAAACCTATAGTCTAGTAGACCTTACTTATAATATAATTTATCTTTAATTAAGCCTTTAAAGGGTAATACTCCTTTTATAAACTTTAAATCTTATTCTATTTTATCTTTAAGCTTATTAAGCTTATATATAAATAGTTAAGAATAGTTTTTAATTAGAAATTTAGTAAAAATAATTATAATAACTTCTTTTAGTCTTTAAATAATAATCTTTAGTATAACTAAAAGTATAATACCTTTAGTTTATTTATACTTTAAAAGTATATTATAAAGCCTAAAGTATAATATAAGATAATTCTCTTAAGCCTCCTTTTTAATTATAAAGTAATCTAGTATATAATAAAAGCTTTTTTAGATATTTTAAAGGAGAGGATTTTTTTAATTAAGGGGCTAAATAGGTTCTTCTTTTAGCTAAGTAAACCTTAGGTAAAAAATTAGTAAATACTATAAATAAGATTTAGTAATAAATAAGTTAATTTACTCTTTTTCTTTAAGAAAGTAATATAAATAATTATTACTCTTTCTTTTAATTTTAAGATAAAATAATATAATTATTCTAATAAAGAAAATAGAAAATAAAAAAAAATAATAATAAAAATACTTATATAATAAAGTAAAAAATTAGAAACTAAGTAAGTACTTCTTAGTATATAAGAAAAATAAAAAAATAAGTATAATAAAGTAATAAATTATAAATTAAGTTATAAAGTATAAAGAAAATAAAAATAAAGTATATAAAAATAAATTCCTTATTTAATTAATAAGAATAGTAAAACTCCTAAAAGTATTAAGGTAATAATAGACTTTAAAGGTTATAGTCTTTAAGGCTAAGATTAGGGATTTAAAGGAGTAAAGTAAAGTATAAAGAGCTTTAAGGTAATAAAGGAGGGAAAAGAAAAAAGAAGAGGATTTAAAGAAAAATAAAGTTTATATAAATACCTTAATTACTAGTTAACTTAGTAACTTAAGTATATAAAGCTATTAGTTTATATTAACTAATAGCTTTATTATAATAAATATATATAAAATTATTATATATTCTTAGTAGTTAAAATAGCTAATATACTCCTTCTCTTATACCTTCTCTTCTTTAATAATTTCCTTCTCTTCTTTTTCTTTTTCTTTTTTTTATTCTCCTAATTAACTTATCTAATAAGTCCTCTTATATCCTTACTTACCTTAATACTTCCTTACTTAATTATCTCCTAAGTCCTTTAATTAAATTTAAGACTCTTAAAATACTTAACTAGAAGCTTTTTAATATTTATACTCTTTTTAAGACTATATTTAATATAATAAACTTTTATAATTATTATTATTTATAGTAAATAGTAAATAGTAACTATTATAATAATAAGCTTTAGGTTTTTTATATAAGTATTTTATAACCTTTAATTTCTTATATAGCTAATAATTTAGGCTATAAAAGACCTTATTTTTTTTATTATAAGTAATAAAGGTTATAATATATATAAGACTCCTCTTTATCTTAAGCTTATATTCTACCTAACTATATTAAAAAATTAAGTATTAATAATATACTTTTAAGAGTATTTTTATTTATTTAATTAAGTATTTTAGAGGATAATTACTAAATATACTCTTCTTTTTAAGGTATAAAGTATATACCTCCTTACTAAAACTAAGACTCTCTTAGGCCTTATTTTTAGATTAGTATTTAATTATATTAATAAATAAAAGGTACTCTTAATTTAAATATATAGCTATTAAAACCCTTAATTCTACTCTTATTACTTAAATACCTTTATATTAAATATTACTTTAAAGTATTCTTATATTCTATACCCTTTTTAAAACTATATCTTTATTTTAGGTATTCTTAGTAGATTATATAGTAACTATATTTAATAAACTATTAATTAATAGTATAACTAAAGGCTTTACTTAAAGTACTAAAAGCCTTTAAAGGGTTAAGATAATAGTAAATATAACTTATATAAAGATTAAGTTATTAATATCTAGCTAATTCCTCTTTATCTTACTTAGCTAAACTAATAATTTACTATTTAAATTTATTATTAGTTATTTTTAAAGACTATAAATAGGTTAAGAGTTATTAAATAATAATAAAAGCTTTCTCTTAATAGGCTAAATATAACTTTATATAAATAAAAAAATAAAAAATAAAATATAAAGAACTAACTATATTATTTATAATTAAGGTTTTTTATTATATACTTCTTTTTAATAATAATAATTAATACTTTTAGTTTTATTTTTTTACTTTACTATTATCTTCTTTATAAGTTTCTTTATAAAAACTAAAAACGTATAATTTAGATTATAGTTTTATATTAATTAGTATCTTTATTTTATATTATAAGTATATTTATAATAAGTCCTCCCCTTTTAAAGCTAGTTCTTTATAGCTCTTTTTATAGCCTTTTATATTATAAATTATAATATTATAATTTATTATTTTATAATTTATTTAAATTAGAAGTTCTTATATCCTCTTTTAGAATATACTTATTACTCTTATTATTACTTTTAAAGTTATCTTTTAGGGGATTAGTCTAACTATTCTCCTCTTTATAAAACTATTACCTTACTTTATCCTTCTAAAATACTTTTAGCTAATTAGTAATATATATTCTAAGTAAGTTAATTTTATTTAAGGTTATAAAATAATATACTTTTATTCTCTTATTATATTTTATTATCTTATAAAGACTTTATTAATATAATTTTACTTTTATATCTTAAGATAAGTTATTATTTTAAACTATATTATATACTAATACTAGTATATTTATTAGTATAAGGCTTTTTTATAATTAGAACTTATTTTATTAGTTTATTTAAGTTATTAACTATTTTTAAAAGTTAAAGACTTTTTTATATATTATCTTAATATCTTTATAGTACTTTAAAAAGACCTTTACTTTAGCTTTAAATAAAGAGTATTTATCTTAAATATTATTTTAACTTATTAACCTCTAGGTTAAGACTACTAACTCTATTAATAAGATTAGGTATTAACTAAATAATAGCTAGTAAGGGGATTACTTATATAATATCCTTATTAAAGTCTAGTCTATAAGTAAAACTATATCTAGTAGATATTACTAGGCTATTATTCTAAGCCTAATTATCTTAGTTATAATAAATAGTATATTATAATATTTTACTTTTATTATTTTATTTACTTTTAGATTATATTTTAAAATTATTATATATTTATAATCTTATTTATATAATATAATTAGAAATTTACCCTTAAATTTTAACCTATTATTAATAATAGCTTTTATAAATATACTATATTTACTTAGTAGTTTCTTAATAAATTTAAATATAATAGCTAAATTATAGTTCTTAATAAGTATTACTTTTACTTAACTAGTAAGACTATACCTAGTTTTTATAAGGAATTTATATTTCTAATTATTAGGTATATATTATAAATTAAAGTATATTTTCTTTATAGGCCTTATAAGCTCTATATATTATATAGCCTCCCTCTTATATATAGTAGCCTACTTTTAATAAGACTTATATATTTAAATAATAGCTTATATATTTTTATTTATTTTTAGCTAAAAGTATTAGGCTTTAATCTATTTATTTATAATTTAAGATCCTTTATATTTAAAAGAACTATAGGCCTCTTTAATTATTATCTTTTTAGTATCTAAGTTATTAACTAGTAAAAGTAGTTTAGGCCTTTTTAGAACTTTTTAATATAAGCTTTTTTTATAAAAAAGATACTAATTTATATTATTCTTAAACTTATACCTCTAATTAAAAAGTATACTTTTTAGATATTAAGTTATTATTAAAAGTATTATTATTAATTAACTTTTATTACTATATCTTAATCTAAAGAGTAAGGTATTATTATATATAGAATTTAGTATTAGGTTAATAAACTCTTTTAGATCTCCTTTATACTCTATTTTTAAAAGGTTAGATAATTTTACTAGTTTTTAAGGTAATATATTTACTATTAAATTCTTTTTATTAAGTATATATAAAACTATAAAGTTAAATAGTTAAATATAATTTAACTATTTTATAATTAATACTTTTATAATATTATTTACTTTATTATTAATTTATTATTTTAAGACTAATATATTTATTTTTAAAATAAAACTAATATTATAAATATAATTATATAATTATTAAAATATATATAATAATCTTTTAGCCTTATATTTTATTTAATTATATCTTATCTTTATAATAGTTTAGATATTACTTTTAAACTATATAAGTATTCTCCTTTTCTTAATTATCTATATTAATACTACCCCTTATTTAAATAATAAAGTATTTACTTAGAGGATAATTACTCTTATACCTTATTTATAGCTTAAGGTAATTAGGATTAGGGCTATAATAAACTTCTTTTTTAACTCTTCTATTATCTCCTCTTATAATTTTCTTTATTTAAAACTTATATCTTTTCTTAAGAGCTATATTAAGGGTTTAGTAATACCTAAATAGCCCTTAATTACTAGTTTATAATTAGTTATTATACTTAAAAAGCTATATACTTCTTTAATATTATAATACTTTTTTTACTTTTAAATTTTTAAGACTTTATACTTTATAAGCTTATAGCTAAAAGTATTATAAAAGAACCTTATAATTATTATTCTCTTTTAGTACTAATAGCTCTTTTTATTAAAAATTTTATAGTTTATTAATTTAATATTTACTAAGACCTTATTAAAGTTTTAGATATATTTTATTATATAATATTAAATCCTTAAAAGTACTTCTTTATTATTATATATATTATTAGAGCCTTATATAATAATATTATTTAAGTAAAGATAATAGATCTTTAATATAAGTTTTATTAGTATTTATATTATTATATATATAAATTATATAATAAAGTTAGTAGCTCTTTAAGGAAGTATATATATTCTTAATAGGCTAATAGGACTAGGGAAAGTTATTAAATTTTAACTTCTAAGAGCTAAAGGCACCTAATTATAGCTAAAAAAGAAATCTAATAATAATAAGATCTTATATATTATAAAGTCTTTAATAATTTCTTTATAAATTAAAAGGATATTTATATTTTTAACTAATATTATATTAATATATATTATTAAATTAATTAGTTATAAACCTTTATTTAACTTAATAACTAAGAATATTAGATTTTTATAAGGGCTATAGCTTTCTTCTAAGATACTTATTTTTAGCTTTATTTTAAGTAACTAGATAAACTTTAGTAAAATTCCCTTTAAAATTAAGATTAATTTTACTTATTAAGGCTTATAATTAATAACTTTTAACTTCTATAAAGGTACTATACTAGGATTAAGTTATTTACTTTCTTTAAAGGTTTAAGTTAATATAGCTTTTTTATTATAAAGTATTATAAGGAATATCTCTTATTTATTTTCTATTAAATTACTAATTTATTCTTTAATACTTTATAACCTTTTTTTATATATTTAAAAGCCTTTTTTAATCTTTAAAAATTTACTTATTAAAAAGTTAGTATATTTATAAATAGTCTTTACTTTTTTCTTTACTTCTTTTTATTTCTTCTCTCTTTACTTTAGATTACCTTCTAGTATAAAGCTATTAGATATATCTAGTAGTTTTACTTTTACCCCTTTCTTTTTATAAAAAGTAAAAACCTTAATCTTATCTTTTAGTTATTCTTATAAATTTATAGTTACTTTTTCTTTATTTATTATAACTTCTTCTTTTATAGTAATTTAATATAAAGTCTTTTTAATCTTTACCTTATTATCCTCTTTTAATCTAAAAATTATATCCTCTTCTTTAAATTCTCCTTTTAATATATCCTCTTTTTATATAAGCTCCTAATTAATAACTATAGTCTATATTTATAGTAACTATTATCTAAACTTAAATAACTTATTAATAGCTTCTTAGGCTATTAGTCTTATTATAAGGGTTATTACTCTAGTATTACTAAACTATATTTATAACTTTATACCCTTCTAATTCTTAAAATACTTAAATATAACTTAAGTAGATTAAATAAAGGGTATTTTTAAGATAAAGTCTATAAATACTAATTTATTAGTTATATAAATTCTTTATTAAATAAAAGTATTTTTAAAATATAATTATAATAGTATAGATTTAGTTATAATTACTTATTTATTAAAATAAAATATAGATATAACTTATTAGGGTTTTATAATAACCTTATACTTAATAGCTAGTTCTTAGCTTATAATATTTCCTTTTATATTAGAATCTACTAGTACTTTTATTAATAAGTATTTAGGGGTATTTACCTTAATATAGATAAAGGGTAAGGACTATTAAGTAACTATAATATATTTAGTATTAAAGATATAGTATATATATATATATCCTTACTTAACCTCTTAATTAGTAATCTCTTTATTACTTAAGCTAGTAATTAGAGGTTCTATACTTATAAAAATAATTTTTATATTTACTAGTCCTCTTATTTTATTTATAATTACTAGATACTCTCCCCTTTTTATTAGAGTAAACTATTTATACTCTTATTCTTAAGTAATATACTCTTTAATTAAAACTATACTAATATTTATTATTAATATAATATTATAGAAGATACTCTTAGTAATTATTTATTTTTTAATATATAAAGTAGTAATAGCTAGTCTTTTCTTAGCTTTAAAGCTTAAGAGAATTATAAAGATTACTTTTATTTTTTAGATCCTCTTTACTATATTTAAAACCCTTTAAGTAAATAAATATCTAATTTCTAGGTTATATTATATAACTTTTTTTATTATTATACTTATCTTTTTTAATATAATTTTATTTATAACTCTTTATTATAAATTATTAGTATTAAATTTAATCTTATTCTTTAAGTTCTCTTCTTTACTAGGAGAAGAACTTACTTCTTATATAACTATAGATCTAAGACTCTAGGGCTTAGTAAGTAAGTTATCCTTTTTTAGTAAATTATTAAATATCCTAGATTACTTCTTAGAATATTATTTAATATTTACTATATTAGTAATTAAAGGTCTAGGTTAGTTATTATTATTAAGATAAATAATATTAACTTTAAGATTATTAGGCTTAGCCTTAGGTACTAGTTTTTTCTAATTCTCTAGTAAATATTATTAAGTAAAGTTTACTTCCTCTTATTCTTAAGGTCTAAGGACTAACTCTAGCTTAGATCTTTTATATAAAGTTAATATTTACTTTATAAACTTAGAGTTTAGTACTTTTAAGGCCTATAGGATAGTAAGCTTCTAGATAAGCTACTTACCTTAGAACTAATATAATAACTAAAGTAAAATAAGATATTTACCTTATAATCTAAAAAAGAGTATATATATAATTAAATTATATATATAAAAGTATACTAAGGTATTTATATTTATAAGATTATAAATATTAAAAAAGTATCTTTACTTAAAGTAGTATTAGTAGATTTACTCTTTATTAGTCTTTATTATATTAATATAGACCTCTTATTTTTTATTACCTTAATCCTCTTTTATCTCTATATTATTAATTATTACTAAAGTCTTATCCTTATCTTTAAGTATCTTATTATTTTATTAAATAAGAGTTTACTAGTTATTATTTTATTTCTTAAAGATATAGATTACTAAGCCTTTTATTCTCTTTAAAATATTATACTAATTAATTAAGTTAATAGTAGGTTTAATATCTTATCTAAAGATAAGTCTTATATCTTTAACTTTCTTTAAAGGTTTTCCTTTTACCCTTACTAGAATCTTTTAATTAGTAGTTTTCTTATACTTTTTATCCTATATAAATTAGATTTAGTCCCTAATAAAGTAAAAAATTTACTAGTATATATCCTTATATATTAGTTTATTAAAATAAGTAATATTAATATTATTTTATTTTATTATACTATAATAAATACTTAATAGTATTACTAACTATAAGTATCTTAACTATTTACTAAATATAAAAAGCCTCTTATTTAGTAATTTATAAAAATACTTATACTTAATAAACTATTTACTAATAATATAATAATTATTAGTAAATAAATATTTATTATATCTAAATAGCTTAATCTAGGGATTATATTACTTTTTAGTATTATATTTAAAGTAGTATTTAGTTAAATACTTTTTAATATTTTTCTAATTATATTAGAATATAATTAACTTAACCTCTTATATTAAATAAAGTTAAGTTATATTTATTAGCTTATTAAGTTAATATATATTTAAAATCTTTTTTATATTTATTTATTTATTAAACTTCCTTAAGAACTTTATAATATTATCTTTAATAAACTTTTCTTTAAAAATAGTCTTTAGCTAAATTTAAGTATAAATTAAAGTAGTTAAGAGATCTTTACTATTTATTAAGTTAAAGAAGTCTAAGTTAAGATTAGTAAAGTCCTTATTTATAACCCTTCTTATTACTTTTTTTTTTATAATATACTCTTTTACCTTTTTTCCTTTTACTAAGGTCCTCCTCTTCTCTCTTTTCTCTTAACTATTAATTCTTATATTCTTAAGACTTTAGTCTTTAATTATATTAGTTAAATTATTACTAAGAGTAATTAGGTCTTTTATTATAATAAAAGACTCCCCTTTATAACTCTTTAGTACTCTAGTATTATTAAATAATATAAATAATATTATAATTAAGAGTTTTAAGGTATAAAATAATTAAAATAGTATAAAATAAAGGTAATATTTCTTTAAAAAATTAAATAGTTTTTAATTAATTTATTATTTACTAGAGAAGGGAGGGGGTTTATTTATTATAAATATTATAATATCTTCTTTTCTTTTATATTAGTTATTAAGTCTATAATCTTTTTACTTTTAATTATTTTTATTAAGCTTTACCTTAATCTTTATTTTTATTTATTTTTAGTATTTTTCTCTAACTAAAGTATCTTTATAGGCTATTTACCTAGTATCTTAATATTATAAGGTAATATAGTTATTATTTAGATTAAGAGTATTTAAATACTTTAAAAGAGTTTTTTAAAGAGCTTAGGCTAAGAGTAGTTTATTTCTTAAATAATATAATAACTTAGGATATTTTATATTTAGCTTTTAGAGCTTAAACCCTTTTTAATCTACTAATCTTATACTTCTTAGCTTTCTTATCCTTCTTTAGTTAAGAATACCTTAATCCTTATCCTAGTTCTTTACTTACTTAACCTATACTTTATTTCCTTAAATAAGAATACTATCTATAGATTATTTATCTAGTACTCTTATACTATAAAATAATTTAATTATATTCTTAATTATAATACTTTAACTATATTAATAGTATTTTACTTAATTAGATTAAAAGTAAGTCCTTTATAGTTAATATTATAATTATATAATTATTTACTTTTCTTTATAATAAACTAAACTCCTTTTTATAAGTACTAATCTTATAATTATTAGTCTTAGTATTTTCTTAGTAAAGAATTACTTTAATTTTTATTTATTCTTATAATATTCTATTTATAATTCTTCTCCTAATCTTAGATATTATTATAAGTTATTTACTTACTATTTCTTTATTTATATTTTAATTTAATAATAAAACCTTTTTATAATTATAAAGCTTAATAACTATTATAATTTAAGATAAACTATTCTTAAATCCTTATATTTTATTAAGCTTATTAGCTCCCTTAATAGCTTTTTTTCTAAGCTCTTATTATAATAGCTTTTTAGTACTTTTAATTAATAATTAAGAGTATTTTAATTATTAACTAAGGTTTCTTTTTACTATAACCTTTATTATAATTATTACTAAAAGAGAAATAGCTAAAATATATAAAGTATTTACTATTACTTATAAGACTATTTAACTAGTTTATAATACTAATAAAAATATAGTCTCTTTAAGGGTATTATATATATATAAAGTATTTATTAACTCCTAATTAAGAGGTTAATATTATAGAAAAAGTATAATATTAAATAAGGGCTTAAATAATTAGTAATATTATTATTTACTAAATTATTAAGGATTTTATATTTAGTAAAGATATTATTAGAGACTAAGGAAGGTTATATAAGGCTCTTAATTATAAGGTATATAATAAAAATTAAATATAAAAAAGGTAAAAAAGTTATTTTTTAAAAACTATAGAAGACCTTTATCCTTTTATACTATTCCTCGTAGGTAAACCCTAGAGGTAGTCGAATTTAACTGATATACTAATAATCCTCTTCTTTCCTAAACTTATAATAATTAAGTACTAGAGCTAATATTAGTAAATAATAGAATTAATTTTATACTAGTACTAGAATATTATATTAAGAAAATATTATATATATAAAATTAATATAATTATAATAAAGTATAAGAGATATTAATAAAATAGGTTAATTATTAGATATTTATATAAAAGCTACTTTTTATATTAAAAGATTATAAAGTACTTTATAATTTTAAAGTAAAATAAGATAATTTTTATATAAATAATAACTTATATATAATATAATATTAAACTATTATTAAAAAATACTAATATATTAAATATATAATAATATTTTAAAAATAAATTAATAATAAGATAATAAAAATATAATAATAATTAAAAAATAAATTATACTTAAAAGTATTTATTTTATATTTATAATATTATATTATAAAAGACCTTAACTCTAAACTTATAGTCTTATTAGGTTTATACTTAGTCTTTTAATATATATAGTTTATACTTATATAATTAAAATAAAAAACTAAAATATAAAAAAAAAACCCTTTTTAGTATTAAAAAGTATATATTAATATTATAAAGAAAATATATAAAAAAATATAAAAATATAAATAATTTATTAATAATTATAACTAAAACCTTAATTATTATAAAATAAAAGAGAATTTTAATAGTTTTAGTTTAAGTTCTAGCTAAAAGGGGGGAGCTTCTTTACTAAAAAAAAGTAAAAGTAATAATATAAAGAGTAATAGTAAAAAGAAGAGTAAAAAAAGTATAAGTAATAATAATTATTATAATAATAATAAAAAAAGTTTTAACTATAAAAATTATAATAAAAAAATAAATATTATTAATTATTATTATAATATTTAATAATATAATAATAAAGGGTTTATAATAATATAAAGGTAATTAGTATACTTTTTTAAAATATATATTATTTAACTTATATTTAATAAATAAATATTATATAGAAAATAGTTAAAGAACTTATAATAAGAGTTTAAAAGTTAACTTATATACTAGTAATTAGTATATTAATAAGGAGGCTTATATTATTCTAAGTACTATAATTATAAGAGAAAGAAAGAGTAAGTATAATCTAAGAACTAAGTAATATAAGACTTAGTATAGGCTAAAGAGTAAAGGTATTAAGTATAATATTTAGGTTAACCTTAATAGTATTAAGAGTACTATTAAAGTAGTATATAATATAAATAAAATCTACTAAAGTAATAAAGAATTTATATCTCTTTTTATACTTTTTATTAATAACTAATATATTAATAACTATATTATTTTTAATTAGCTTAATTATATTAAAAGTAATATAATAAAAATAAAGATAATTAATAAAAAGTATATACTTAAATATATATATATATTTTTTATTATAATAAGCTTAATAAGTATTATTAAATATTAGTATATATTTAAACTTTATTAAATAAATAAAGATATTAAGATATATAATATATAAGAAATTAACTTCTTACTTTATATTAAATTCTTTATTATCTAAGTTATTAAAGATAAAAATATTATTTATAAAGTAATAAATATAAATATACCTTAAAAGGCTAATATTACTATTATTATTAAGTAATAAAAGAGGAGAGGGACTAGTTATTATAAATATAATATAGTAAAGTTATAATAGTAAAGTAAGAATTAGGTAATTTTAAGGTAATAGTAATAGTTTTTTAAGATAATTTAAAGTAAAATTATATAAATAATTATATAAATATAAATATATATAATATAAATATTAAAAAAAGAGAAAAGCTAAATTATAAAAAAAAAGAAAAGAATAATAAATATAATAACTAATAATAAATATAAATATTAGCTTTTTACTAATACTTTTTAATATATTCTTATAATATTAATATAAATTTAATATTATAATAACTCTTTAAGTATAACTTAATTAGTAAAGTAAACTATAATAAATATATAATACTCTTAATTAGTTATAATAAGTAAAATAATAAGAGGTATAAAGTAATTATTAAAGTATATAATAAAGATAAGATAGTATATATTATATAAACCTTATTATAATCTAATAACTACTTTACCTTTAATATAAATATATAGAAAATTCTATAAAGCTTATATAAAAAATTTTATAAAATATATATAACCTTATATAACTATATAGCCTTATTATAATAACTTATAATAGTATTATATATAATATATACTATTACTAATATTAGATAGTAGAACCCCTAATAATATAACTTATAATATTATATAATATCTTATATAGTATTATAATAAAGAATAAGTAAAGGAGGGGTATATATAATAGACTTAGGCTAAACGCCTATACCTAGTATTACTAAGCTATAGGCTAGTAGGTTTATACTAGGGGTATAGACTATTAAGACTTATAAGTAATAGCTAAGTATAAGGAAAACTATATTCTCCTCTTTTCCTTCTTCTTAAGAGAATTAATAACTATTATAATACTTATATATAAATACTATAAGGCTAGTTCTTAATATCTTTATACTAAAAGAATTATTTTATTAAAAAAAGAAATTAAAAAATCTAATTACTTAACTAATAAAAATATATATAAAGAGTATATAACTAGTATATTACTCTTTAATAGTAACCTTAGTATTAATATTATCTTAATATAAAGAGGATATTAGGCTTATTTTTATAATAATTTTATTATATATAACTATATTAATTAATACTAAATTATAAGTAGACTTATAAGATATTAGTAAAGAATATATAAAAAGGGTAAAGTAGCTTACTTATATAACTTATATAATTACCTATACTTATACTTAAGTAATATAAGCCTTTATTATCTAATATATAGTTAGTATATATATATAAGCCTTAGGCTTATTCTTATTCTTTAAGTAATTATACTTTATATATAATTACTATAACTAAAGCTATATAGTTTTAATAATAGCTTAAAGGGTTAGCTATAAGTTAATTAAAAAAGTATTATAAAGAGTATTACTATTTATATAGATTAATTTTACTATTTATATAAATATAATATTACTACTACTAATAGGTAAAATAGACTAGAAAAAGTAGCTACTATAAGCTTAAAAAGGTAATAATATAAAAATACGTTTTAATTAAATTAGTAAGTATTAAGAGCCTCTATAAGGAGGTAGTAGCGGCAGCGAGTATATCTTATAATCTGTAGTAGAAGGCAGAAAAATAGAGGTACCTAGGTACCTTTAGAAATCCACTAGAACTACTTATAAATTATCTATATAAATAATAAAATTATTCTATATAAATAATAATACTTATTATAAATATACTTTATCTTATAGTAAAATAAAAAATAGAATATATTAAAGGTATATAATAACTTTATAAGTACTTAGCTATACTAAGAAGTACTTTTTTTATTATATATATAAAGTATATATTTAGTAAAAGTAATATTTAAATAAGTTATTAATAAAGTACTTATAAAAAAGTAATAAGAAATATACTAAAGGTCTAGTAATACTTAAATATTAGATTATCTTAATTTACTATTCTTTATTTTATATAATAATAGTTATATAAGATTATAAATCTAATAATAATTAGTAATAATTATATAATAAAGGAATAAAGAATATAAAAATAACTTATTTATTATTAAATATTACTAATAATAATATTATTTTAGCTTTTTTTTTAGCTTTAGTTATTTAAGACTATTATTTAGTTTTATTATTATATTAGTAATAAATAAGTAATAAGTATATAATAAGTAAGTAATAAGTAAGAGAAAAGAACTTATATATTATTAAAAAAAAAGATTTTATTTATAAAATTACTATTCTTAAGTTAATAAATAAAATATAATATATATATAAAAAAAAAGTAAAAATAATATATAATATAAGTATAAAAAGGAATAAAAAAGACTTTATAAAAGTTAATAATAAAGTAATAAAAGAGTATTATAAAATAATAATAAATATAGTATATAATAAAGATATACTTATAAAAGTATAAATAGTTAAAAAAAGAAGAAAAAAGAGAAAAAAGAAAATAAGAAGTTATACTTTTATAAATATTATAAAAAATATAATTTTAAGTAAATTTAATAATAAAATAAATTAATATAAAAAAGAGTAATAAAAAAGCTATTATTATATTAAAAAAGTTATTTAAAGTATAACTTATCTTATATATAAATTATATACTTATTAAAAGCTAGTAAAGAAAAAACTATTTAAAAAGTAATTAAGTAAGAGAATATATTATAATAATAAATAAATATAATAAAATTAAAATATAATAAATAAAAAAAGTTATTAATAAAATAAAAAGGCTATTTATAAAAAGATTTAATATATATATAAATTATATATTTATTAAATACTAATAAAAAAAGCTATTTATAATTCTAATATAATTAATATACCTTATAAAAAGCTAATATAATATATAATAATAATAAAGGGAAAATAAGGTTAAAAGGGCTTTAAACTAAAAAATAAACTATACTTAAAGAAAAAAAAGAGATATAAAAGAAAAAGTAAAAAGGAGAATAGTTTATTATAATATAACTATATATAAAATAAAAGAATATAACTATAACCTTATAAGGTTAAGAGCTTAAGTATTATTCTAATATAAGATAATTATAAGTATAAAAGGTCTTTATAAGTCTATATATAATTAAGGAGAATATAGCTATAAAGTAATAAGATCTTTATAAAGATCTTATAAGGAAGGTTCTTATTAATAAATAATAAAGTTATATTATTATAAATAGTTTATTTATTAATATCTTCTTTATTACTTCTTTTATACTAGCTACTTTTTAATAAATAATACTTAAATATTCTTAATAAAGTTAAAATTAAGTAAATATAAAAACTAATTTAAGATTTATACTTTATTTTCTTAACTAAACTTATATAATTAATTTTATATTAAATTATCTATATAAATAAATATATTATTTTATATAAATATATTTCTAGGTTCTAGAATTATAAGTAATTTAAATTATAATATTATAAAGATTATATATATAATAATATTATTTTAAAGGCTATTAAGGTTATTATTAACTATATTTAAAGCTAACCTCTTAAAGATACTAATTATACTTTAAAATATAAGAGTTTATTATCTTTAAAATACTTATAATTATAGTTTATTTTTATTAAATCTTTTATCTTAGACTCTTATAATAATTAAGTTATTTATAATTCTCTAATAAGTTATAAATATATATTTTATAAATAAAATATTACTTTATTTTATTATTATTACTATAAACTATAAAATCTTTATTAAATTTTTTTTTATTAATTAATTAACTTATAATAATACTTTTATATAAATTTTAGTTTTATAATTATATATTTAGTTATTAATTTTAACTATTAAATTATATATTAATAAAAGATATTTTATTATTATAAGTAAAATATTAAAGTTAATATAAAATTATATAAACTAATTTATTTAATAAGCTTTTTATTTTAAATAAAAGGTTTATTATTAATAATTTAAATAATAAATCTTTTATTATATTTTAATATCTTTTTTAATATATTAAAGTATAATATATCTTAACCTCTAATTTAATATTTATAATATATTATAATATTAATAATATTACTTTTAAGAATATACTTATACTAAGTTATATTTTTATAAGAAAAACTAATTAAATATAGTTATTATACTTTTTTCTTCTTATAAGAACTATAGTTAAGATTTTAGGAAATTCTAGGTATTATAGTAGTTATAATAGCGGTTTAAAGTTTAAGTGTTATTTTTTTACGCGATATAACTTAGTACTAGTATATAATTTTGTGGTTTTGCGAGCGGAATTACTTAGACCCACTATACGACTTTTCTAACCCGCGGGCGCTGCAGTGGTCGTAGCGCCCTGACCGTGCCAAGGTTCCCCGCACGCACCCGCGCCGCCATTGACACGCCGCTCGTGTACGCGCCGGGCGAGTACTGGAACTACGGCACAGGGCCGGACTGGGCTGGCGAGCTGCTCGCGTTCATCGTGGACCAGCCGCCGCTGGGCGCATACATGCAGACGCACGTGTTTGCGCCGCTTAAATAGCCTGCGCGACACGGGCTTCTACCCTTTGCGGCTGCCCCACGTCGGCGCGGACCGCACCGTCCCCGACTTTGTACGACGCGGCGGCAAGCTCGTGCCAGAGGGGCCCGGGGCGCAGGTCGTCGTCGAGGACTGGACCATTAAGAGCGGCGGCGGCAGGCTCTTTTCCACGGCGCGCGACTTTGCCGCGTTTTTATTGGGCTTGCTCGCGGGGACCCTGCTGTCAGATGAGTCGCTCGACTTGCTGTGCGCGCACCAGGGCAATCCAAAGCAGGTCAAGGGCATTGAGGCTTTTGCGTACGATGTGGGCATACACACATCGTGGCGCCTGAGTTTCTGAGGCATGCGCCTAATGTGGACGACGTGCCGGGCAAGCGCCGCAAGGCATCTATTTTATATAGCGGCGCGTCAGGTCCTTGATGGCTAAGTGGTTCACTTAATCTTAAATATTGAATTTTGTTCTTTTTTCTTAGTCTATATAATGATTACTGATTTCTTATATGAGGTAATAGTGGCTTAATCGCGAAATAGGTATTAGTGGCGTTATGATGCTCTATGTTTATGGAGTACGATCTGGTAAATAATGATGCAGGCGTACCGCCTTAGTGGTCGTCTATGCGAATTCTAACTTTCCTGCCCCTGCGGAAAGATTCCGTCCAGTTAAGTATATTAACACCCCACCCTTGTTGTCGCATTGTGAGGAGTAGTTGGTATAACTAGACCGCGTTGAAGGCTCCCTGGATGTCAAAGGTCAGAAAGATGGCTTCCTGTTAGTTGCGAGGGCTAGCTCAACGTCGTGAGCTAGGGCGGCTACCCCGTCCGTGTAAGACCGCTTTGGGAGCGCGCCGGCTATCTTCGGGTGGTATCCGACTGTTGGGCAGCCGCGGAAAAGCTTTGTAATTGGTTCATCGACGGCCTACAGGCCGCTCGTAGTGTTCGCACCGTAATTCCATCAGCTCCGGGGGAGGTGTTGCCTGTTGACAGGAGGGCGTCAGAGATTTCGTTATTCCAAGGGATCGGTTCCCTGGGGCAGGTTGGGACGTCTTTTGGGATGTCCTCGTCCTGGCCCCTTCTCTCAAGGAGAGCCTTGCGTAGGCATTCCGGGCAGGATCGTAGAAGGTCTGACCGTCGTGGTTGAGCGCGGGGGGGGGCCTGAAACTGTGTCTTGGGCGTGTACCAGTTCATTATTTGGTAGAGATCCTTGTCAGTGCGTATTCGATCCACTGTGTGCTTGTTATGCCGGGACTTGGCTCTTTGGGCTGTCTTCTTCATATCCACCTTCGCGAGGTCTATGTCCTAGGGGGTTCCTTTCTCTATTTCTCTTAAAAGGCGCCGTCGTGATTATCGGCAGGGCTTATCCTACTAGGGGACGCTATATTTCTTTTGCTGTGGAATCTTTCCGCATGCCGCCATAGCTGACTAGAAAATGTTAGTGATATCTAAGCTAGGTTCTTAAGCCCGTCGTGAGTGTCGACGGTGCCGTCCCTAATAATCTAGGCTTATTCTTTAACGTAGTCTTTAAACTTGTGGACATCTTCGTCCCGAAGTAGAGGTCGTTTCGCCAGTCTATTAGGGATAGAGGTGTCAGGGATCGCTATGATAAGCGTCTCGTGGTCTAATCCAGACATAAGGTGTAGCGCAACTATAGTGCTTATGAGCGGGATATTAGATAGTTACGGCAAGGTCTAGCACGTTCCCACGGCGGTGGGTGGCCGTTCTAGAATTATTTAGGAGGAGAACGTCGTGGTTAAAGAACTAGTTAGCTAACTAAGCAGCTCCGTTGCTTAGTTTAATCCCAGGCTGCCATTCTTGGTAGTGTGCATTAAAATCCCCTGCGATCAGGGTCTAGGTGGCGGGGGTCCTCAAGGGCTTGGATAACGTGAAGCTCGTCGTGGTCTCTGTACACATTAAGAAAATTCCTACCGGCGACGGTGACGCCGAGGAGGTCCCTGCACGATTCCGTTGTGATGTGCTAGGTGGTCGGTTGGTAGAGGCGTCGGGACACGTAGGTCAGCAGTCTCGGTGTGTCTTTATCTTATGCGTGCTTTGGACAAAGAACGGTTCCTGTAGTAGAATAACGTCTGCGCCCATCGCTCCTGCGTTCCGCAATGCCATGTCGTGCTGGACCGGGTTTTTTCACTATCAACATCATAAGGTCCTGCCCCTGTGTTGCTCCGGTGGCTCAGACGTATCGGTGTTCGGTGGAGGTGGCTGCTCTGATGGAGTCGAGGAGGACTTGTTCTGTTTTCTTTGAGCCGTGCTATCCGTTGATTCGGGCGGGGACGCGCTTGACCTCATATGTGACCCAAAATTCGGATTTCTCAACGCAAGTTGCATTAAGCAGTTTAGATAGCTCAGGGTGGCGACCAAGTAGGGTCGCACCGGTTCGCTCGTTCCGGGGGGTAACAGCGATTCCAGTGGGAATCCAAGATACCGCGATAATGTCCTCAGTCTTAATCTGACAAACCTTTGTAATTTTCTCACGGACATAGAAGAGGTCGATGGATCGCGCTGGGGCGTGTTCGGGGATCCTGATGAGGATCCTTGTGTCGCAAGGTCCTGGAAGTCCGCCTCGTACGTCTGCCTGTCCCTTTCCAGGGACCGGAGCAGTCGTGCTCTCGCTTCGGGGGTGAGGCTGATGTTGGTTTGCCTTGCCGATACTGCCGCTGTGGGTACTGTTTGTGGTGCCCCTCGCGGCGGCGTCCCTGTACAATGATGGCTTATTCTTGGCTCTGACCTGATCGTAGGCAGCAAGTGATTCATCTTGGTTTGGTTTGATGGCACGCTGAATAGCGTCGCCTAGGAGCGCTCCCAACTTCTTCACGGCGAATGCGTCCTCTGGGTTGTCGAGTAGTGCTAGAGCCCTGTCCAGCTCTGTGGCAAGTAAATATCTTCCCTACGCGGATGAGGGTTTGGTAGTCCTTGAAGTCGTTGTCTAACGCGTTCGTAATAATTAGCGTAATCGAGTTTTCGGTGGGGTGAACGGAAATTTGGGTGATTAGGGGGTGCCTTAGCCTTAGTCGACAGGAACTACTCTTACTCAGTCTTCTTAATCGTTGGTTCTTGCCCTTTTGTTAGACTCACGAGTCTTGACAGTGACCGGTAGGCACAAGGCTTTTAGTCAATGTCATTCTAGTTATTAGAGTTAATGTCTATTTAGTAGAAAGGAAAAAGGACCTTAGGAAAAGGTACCTGGTTGTGTGTGTGGAATACGTAAAAGTGAGTATAAAATATATCGCGGATAGCAGAATGTGCTGATTTCACGCAGCAAAAGGCGGAACCACACAATTGCTTGGTGATTTATTAGGCCTTATATTCGACACCTGACACGGTCCAATATTCTCGATAGCCAGACCAACAAGAAGAGTGCGCGAAGCCGCTACGAAAGCAGGCTGATGGAATGGAGCGTAAGAGCGCTAATGGCAGCAGCGAGGCTGACTTGACTAACTGAGAGGCTAACCTGATATTACGCGAAGTTGACCTTGAAAGAAACGAGATTGACTCTTATGAGGGCGTGATGTTAAGTTTTTTTGCGTTCTTGTTCGTAGTCTTGGTGGGACATTTCGTATAGCGCTTGCCTGTAGAAGGCAGTATCTTTGCTTTTGCAGTAAATCAGAAAAAATGTAAAAATAGTCTTAATTTTATAAGACCTAAAAAATTTATCAAATTTAGCTTAAATGCCTTTACCCCTCTTCTCTATAGCAAAACAAAGGTTGCAGGGGGCTCATATTTCTTGTTTCTGTTGAACATGCTAAACAGAAGAAAAGGTTGGTCTTGCGCTATCGCGGTGGAAAAAGAGGATCTAGACGCATTCCATTCGCTCGTGGCCATGGCATTCGCTCGGCAGGATGAAGTAGAACTTCAAGAGCTGTTTAAGGACACGATTTGTATGGCGCTGCTATATGAAAGATGTTAGCGTATTGATCTAAAGGGTTTTTGGAATGGTGAGGCGGAAGTTCCGTACTGGATTTCGGCCTGTTCAACCTTGCCTATGGTAGTGAACAGCTCGATCAAGTCGTCGTTGCTAGTCGACCATGGTAGCTAATCTTCTTGTCAGCGCGCTTCCCACGTGGTCGCTCGTTGGTTGACTTACGTTGCGAACGTAGGTGATCTCACTGCATTCAGTCCCGGAGGTAGCATTGTCAGTGAACGGGTTGGGCGCTGCGGGTGTTGAAGGGGGGCCATCAAAACTGCCAGCACCAGGTCCTCCGTCGAAGCTGCCTCGACCACCGAAGCCGCCTCCGAATCCTCCTCGGCCTCCAAATCCATCGTTCGATCAGCGGTGCCAGAGTATGATTTGAGAAAGCAGGCGTTTATGATCTTCGTCACAACGGCGTTATGGAATTTGATCAAGGCTTCTGGCGGGCCAGATGAGGTTCATGATGGTGAGAGGGAAAGGATTGAAGAGATGAAAGAGAAATTAGCTGACCTGGATCTAGGCTTCGTGAAAAAAAGGCAACTAAACAGTGGGAAAATACTGCTAATTCCAGGCTGAAAGAAAGGCCAGCTCCGCTGGCAATGACTCTGGCAGTGACGAAGCTGGTGATGAAGCTGGTGATGATTTTGGTGATGATTTTGGTGGTGATGATTTTAGCTGGCTTAAAGCCGGGCTTGACGGCAAAGACGATTATAATAGTGACGACGAGTCTTGGATGGCGAAGACGAACCTGCAATCGACGAGCCTTCTGATACAATCTCATCGTCTTTAACAGAGGGACTGGGCCGTTGGTAAGTACCGCTTAGCGCTGCCAATCTTGCATCATCATTAACGCCAACAGTAGTTGTACTTGTCCGTTGTCAAAATAGCAGCCCTCGTGTGGTGAATTTACAACGCGAAGCCGATCTTGAACGCACACTCAGTACTCGCCAGACTGCCAGCGACAGCCGCTCTGCCAATTTGGGGCACAGCGAGACCGCGATAATTCATCGGGTAGAGGCACTCAAGACCAAAGAGATGGAAGCACACAATGGTATTGTTTCCCTAGATACGAGAAGCACTGAGCTCAACGATCTTGAGGCCGCCATTGTACTCATGAAGAAGAGCATTGAGGAGAGCGCGGAGCGGAACTCGTGGCGCGCGACAAAGGGCCACAACACCTAGTTGACGAGGATGGGCGCCGTGGTGCTGACGATGAAGACGAGGCCCTGGAGGGCGGCAAGCACGGCGGGTGTCGTCGTCGCGTCTTGGCGGTGCTTAGCTTCCAGCAGCCCGAGTGACACAACGGTGAAGGATCGACGAGGCCGGATCGCGCGGGTGGGTGCTCAGCGTGTAGCGGTACAACGTCAGGGAACATGTAGACGCCGGCAAAGACGGCCATGACGTACGGGTTGCCGTCGCTCACACGGCGCCCCAAGACGGCGAGGCACGACCGGCTGAGCAGGTCCTGGAGATTGCCGCCGACGCGGGCGTGCATGGCGACCCAGCTCATGGCGACGGCTCACCACACCTGGTGCTGATTCCACCACCACTTGCTCTGCTCTAGGTACGACGGCACGGCCAGGAGGCACGTTGCTTCTGTTTATAGGCAGATGACATATAAATTATAAGTATCTTTTAAAACAGTATTGTATTTGATTTTGAATATTGCTAGGTGTATAGCGCTATTTTGCTAGGTGTACAGGAACACGTACCTCGTTTTATATGGTAATCACACGTGAATATAAGTATCTTTGAAAACATCTACCGTACATGGTTTTTTCTGCTATATGCCATAACACACGCTCGCCAGTGCCGCCTGAGCCTCTCGCAGACGCTCTTAACGCTGGTCAATTCCCTCAAAAAAAACGCATTTTGGTTAATTCTGAGAGTATGCACACAACGGGTCAGATAAAGGTTTCTTCCAGACTAACAGCAGCCACTTTATCCGGCCTGTTCTGCCGGCGGCGTTGGCGGCGGCGGCGTTGGCGGCGGCGGAATAAAGACCGACTTATAGACGATAGTTTAGGCTTAATTCTGCGCCTTAAGAGTTTGGAATTCGGCGCATTTGCGTAGTCTGGTGGTGATTTCCCCGAGGGCGTCCTGCTTCGTGCGGCTCGTGACGGTGTGTATGCCCGTATTACATAGTGCGTCTTCGGCCTCTTTAAGGCTATTAAAGCGCCTCATCCGGTCGACGGACATTATGGAATAGTGGTGAAAGCTTCAAGATTACGTGCACAGGAGTAATTTTTACGTGGTGTGGGAAGACAGGCAGAGGTATGGACATGGGGGCAAGCCACACACAGATTGATGGACGGGGCTGGTGTTGTCGTTGACACGTATGATGACCCCCCTCATTTCCAGTATGTATGTATTATTATTTAACGCCTGCGATGTCCCTGAGGGCAAAAGGTACATGATGGGGATAAGTCTCTTAACATCAGGAGTTCTTGAGGTCTCACTTCTGTTCCTGAAGCTGTACATGAACGGTAGTCCCCAGCCGAGACTAAGGAGTTAGTAAATCTTACATCGCTTCACCCTGTACTGTTTCTCTTAACCCTATGCATTTATATAACTCGTTTATTATCTGCTTTTTACTAACGGTCTTTCGCTTTTCTAGTAAGTATCTCTAAAGCCTTCGCCTAGGTCATGGGCGAGGACGCTGACGAGCTTGGCCTTGACCCTAATTACGAGGGCGAGATGGGTACCGATACGTCTGCCCTCAACCAGACTACTCCTCGAAGGATCCTAACGTCTACCCGCAAGTATAAGGTAGAGATGGGCGAGGACGCTGACGAGCTCAGCCTTGACCCTAATAACGAGGGCGAGAAGGGCACCGATACGTCTGCCCTCAACCAGACTACTCCTCGAAGGATCCCAACATCTACCCTCAAGCATAAGGTAGAGATGGGCGAGGACGCTGACGAGCTCAGCCTTGACCCTAATTACGAGGGCAAGAAGGGTACCAATACGTCTGCCCTTAACAAGGCTACTCCTCGCAAAGCCACAACGTCTACCCGCAAGCATAAAGACGAGGACGCCGACGAGCTCGGCCTCAGCCTCAATAAGAGGGCGAGAAGGGTACCATATTCACTCGGTCGATGCGCCCTAAGAATTACCTCGTACAACCACGACCCACTATACCGCGACGAGGAACCCGATGACGAGAACGGGATCAACAACGCGAGCAAGCCCTGCCATCTCTAAGGCAGCCACACCTCGAATACCACGGGAAAGGTAAGCCAGGAGTGGCACCAACTCCTCGGCTTTGGCCAGGAGTATTCAGCGTGGGGCGTGGCGTGAGCCGCCGTTCGCATCTAGCGCTGCAGGAAGAAATGTCATGTCAAGTACACCACTAGGGCTAGTACACAGAACGGCAGAATTACAATTTTGCATACACTACACATATCAAGTAAAATAGAACAGTAGTTATCTTCTTTATACACGCTTTATCTCGACACAGTCAGCCATGCGAGGATCTTCCGGGCCCTGCTACGGCATATCACCCATTCTCGTCCACGCATCTAGCATCTTGAACGAGCCCTAAAGACACATGGCCTCGTCCGCATACTTGTTCGTACTCGAGTGCCATAGCCGGACGCTCTTGCATTTTTTATTTCGAACATATTTATGCAAGCGGCCAGCCACCCCGTCGAGGAGAGAGCTTGCCTTCGTCTGCTCGCAGGCGTACTTGGGGTCCGGGTTGAATACTACTAGGTGCTTTCCCCGGACCGGGTCTGCCACCACGGCCACGGCCTGACAGTGCCACGGCACCGTGTCCCACTCGTCCTGCGTCATGCCCACCTAGTTGGCTGACGGGCAGGTGATGAGCGCGAGCCACGTCTTGTTGCCGTGGTGTGCCGTTGTGCAAAATTCGGCGACCGTTGCCCTATCGTCCATGTCGGCCAGTGAGCCCAACCAGTTGTTGCGCCGCATGCCGTCGTACAAGGATACAGCGGGCGCTCAAAGACGTGCGGCGCGTCGGTCACGGCATTCAGCTCCCGAAGCTTGCGCGCCAGCTAGGTACAAGGGTCCGTCGGGCACTTGAATGCACGAGTAGTCGCGTCGGACATGGTAGGCATAGATTATCTATCTAATCGAATTAGCAGCAGCACACGCGCAAGTGTTGGCGGGGTTGTAAGTAGGGCACAAGTCTGCGAGAGTAGAAGCTTACCTATAAATTTATGAATATATAGAGGAGATGGAGTAGAAAGTTATCGACGTTGGAGGGCTTTCTCTTTAATATACGTAGTAGGCAATGAGGGCAGAGGATTTGAACACACTCGCGTCAAGATGACGTTCTGAATGTCGCCGTTTGCACGTAAACAAACACAACAGGTTTCCCTCGCGACCAGCTACCAGCTCAAGCCCTTTTTCAATCCAACAATAATCAGAACCTTGTACTGCCACAGCCAGCCATGTTTCTTGTACTATTCAACAACAACAACCTTTGTCTGCCACCGCTAGCTGCCCTGCCTTTCTCCTACAACCACAGCAACCTTGAACTGCTGCCAGCCGCCGCTCTTGTCCCCTCGTGCAACAATCCTGCTCTGCCGCCGGAAACCCCCCTTCTTCCAGCATCAACTCTGATATCAGCAGCCATACTTGTTGGGCCTCTCAAGGGTTAGTGGTTAGTCTCACCTCCCTCCCTCCGCTTTCCAGGCCAAAAAGCTAAAGATATTTCTAATTTGTTACCTGATTGTAGTCAACTACCAACGAAAAGACAGCGTCTACGAGAAGCTTCATATGTCGGCCCACATAGAGCAAGATCCCACCGCTCTCCTGCCTGTGCTAGCTGCGAGGGCCTTTTCAACGACGGCAAATTCAAGGACAACCCTTCGGATCTCAATGCTGCCCGACAAGCCCTCGAATCGTACTTGCAAGCCGCCGGTAGCTACAAGAATGCCAAATCGCGCAAGCTTCTGGCTCGCATCTTATGGCTTCTGAGCCTCGACGATGCCAAGGGTAGCATTGCCATGGGCTTTGATGACTTCAAGGGCGAAACCCCCGTGTAGTACTAGATGACGTACATTCCGCAGCTCCTGACTGGCCTGGGTCACAAGGAGGCACCCCGTGTCACCAAACTCTCCTCACCATGGCCAAGTCTTACCCACAAGCACTGTACTTTCAGCTCCGCACCAACCGACAAGATATGTTGGTCAGCAAGAAGAATCAGGAGACCAAGGAGAAGGCGCGCCAGCGACAGCAGTCCATGACAAACATCAAGGCAGGTGCTTCGCCGTCTGTGGTCATCGGCCCAACCATTCGGTCCCTTGGTCTGCGCTACTGCGCTGGGATGGATGCCTTCTTCTTCGAGGTAGCCAAACTCTCCTGCCTGTGCTAGCTGCGAGTGGGTTGGCTTTTATTAGGGACCTTGTGAGCTTTTTTAGCGCTGCTTCTCTTGCTCGTCGGCGTTTCGACAGGTTCCTCCTCATCGTCAGACATGACAGCGCTTTCGGACACGCGGAGCCGTAAAGATGTCGCGGCCAAGTTTGGTGTTGGCGGTGGGGGAGTTGTCTTGCGTCTCGACCGTGTCAAGAGCAGCGCTCAGCAAACCCTTGGGTAGAGCGACAACTTGATCCAAGGACTCGCTAACCTTGTTTAAAAGTTTCGCGACCGCAAGAACCGTTTTTGAGAATTCATTGTCATTCTCATCAACCCTTGCTTCAAGTCTCAGCCGCTGTCTCACTTCACGGCAAAGTGGGTGTATTTTTATAAACTCTTTCCTTTATTATTCACACCCCCCATTACCTGCGTACGCCCACGCCCCGGTCCATCCAACACATTGAAAACAACCAACCGTCCCGCTGGACCGTTGACGACATACATTCCGTAGGCTGTCTATTCGCGTCACTGTGTGTCTGTTGCGTGGCGTCGTAGCTCTGCCGTGGCAACACGAAATCCCTCATCGTCGGACTGTCCCGTCCGTGCATCACCAACCACTAGATTTCCCATCAGCCGCGCTATATTTGCCACCGCATCAGTTATGCTTACGGAAGGTCACGTTAGCTTATTGTGAGCGGTGTTTATTTAAAAAATGCACATGTCCCAACGCAATGATTGCTCGTTGGTGCTACTAATCATTGACGGTAAAAGGCTGGACCATAGTCCGCCCCGCATGTGAAAATGCGGGGTCCAGGGTAGCGGCCGCACCGATGCGCTCCATCAACCTACGACTTGAAATAAATTAAACGGCGTGGCCTCTTCGTAATGCACGAGCCACAGGACCACAAACGCACTCACTAACACGCCTGTCATGCTTCGATCGAGGTGCTTTCTGTAAGTCGTTATCGTTGCCGTAACCGCATCCTGGTAGATCCCATTGAGGTTGGCCGGTTCTCCAATTGACCCGGGGACTGCTTGCTGGCAACCAGGGTATCTCTAATAGAACATTGTGTTTTGACATCTCTGTGACGTCTAGGTCGACTCGGTGATTTGTTGCTTGTATGTCGATAGGAAGTTGCGCTACTTCCATATTAACTACTCCCTGGTTATACTTGACCGCGTCGCCTTTCACAGCAGGGCTCGTTCTTTTCAGTCCAAGGCAATGGTGATTTGTTGACCAAGTTTGGCGTTCCTTGTGCTCCGCTATCAATTATTTCTTTCACGTCTTCTTTCGCGTAGTCCGTCGTAAAAGAGTTCCATTCATCATGCCAATCGATGCGAGTATCAATGCGTCTGAACTCGTGGGCATGATGTATACATCTTGTGACCTGGAGACAAGTTGGCGCGCAATCAAAGCTGCCATATGCTATTGAGACTATCTAACAAGCTAAAGAAACGAATCCAAGTGTCTATATTTTTAAGCGTGGCCGCATCATCACGATCAAGCGTGGGTACACGTCCAAGTCGTGCAGACAGATGCAGGGCTTCCCCATATCGCCCACACTCGTTCGCCATGTGACAGGAGCTACATGAGCCAAGCTGTACGATGTTGCAGCTTCGTTTTATTTTCTATTTTCCTTTTTGATGTTTTAGATGTATTCTTGCGTTACTTGCTGTCATGGCTCTAAACTGGATCCCTCCTAGAGCTTGCCGTCATACTAGGCACGGCACAAGTTCGCGCACTGTGGCAGTGGCAGAAAAAAACAATAAGACGAAGGCTGGGGAGCATCGTAAACAGCATATAGAGCAGAGAGCCTCTGGCAGTTTGCCTAGTACGGGGTTCCAGACCCTCGAATGCGCCATGTTTTCCTGTCGGCACGCAGTACTCGAGACGGAGGTAGCTAAGCTCTTTCATCGGTCCTAGAGATGCTAAAAATGGCTGGACGAAATATAATCTATTAGTCTTTTTTCTCAACCTGTTCAGCAAGAAACAGAAAGGACTCATTACAATCAAATCCCTTGGTTTTCGCCCTCCATGTGTCGCAAGCGTCAAGGTGTTGATTTGTGGAAAGCTCGCGGCTACATGTGCGCCGCCTCGAGCGTTGCAGAAGCGGCGTTCGAGGCACAGCGTCAGGTCCCGCGTCAACGGTTGCCGCCTAGACAAGAGTCCAAATGTGTAGCCGTGAACATTGCCGTAATACGATAGGACTCTCGTGCTGCCGCGGGCAACCAGGCTGGCAATGCGGGGGCTGGCGTCACGCAGGGTGAGAAACGGCACCGGTGTAGTCCCTCTGCTAGTTATAGGCAGCGTTTCTTTTGGCTGGATCGTCGAGGCACTGCCTCGGCGAGCCTGATTCGTGCAAACCGAGAGGCTCTGCACCTGCAGCACACCGAGCAGGCTGTGAAGGAGGTCGAGGGCGTCGGCGGCTTCCTGCTCCCGCGTGAATTGCACGGCCAAGGTACTGATAATGTCAGTCTGAGGTTCCGTCATTTCGGCGTGAGTCTTGATTCTCACAGTATATGCGGGTGCAGCCACGTCGTGCGCAAAAGCGCGGCCAGGTGACTAGACACCGAGTCGCGGATGGGTGTGATGCATATGTGCCTGTAGAGGCGGGCAGCGCTGCAAGTGAGCAGACTGCGCAGCTTGCGACACGTGCCAAACAAGCATCGGTGACTCTCGTTGTCGCAGCAACTAACAATGAGCAAGAGAATTTCTGCGGGCAGACAGTCGAGGGAGCGGCGGGTGTCGGTGGACATTACGCGATCAAGCTGCAGACTCGGCGCGTGGCGAGCGATTCTTTATCATTGAGCGACGAACTGCCTTGTGGCTGCCTGGCTGCACTTTTGCCATTGTTTTCTCCTTCTCAACATTACTTGATCGTGTGACAAGGTAAAGGCACCGTCGCTGTATTCAAGACGAGGATTTAGTAACTGACGGAATGCTCCAGTCCCTTTGTCCAACAGCATCATCCGCCGTCTCGCCCGACGATTCTTGGCCAAGTACTCCCATGTGAATATAGTCTCGATCTTGTTCTGCTTTGGCTACATGGACAAATCCAGTGACTAATCGATACAAATGCAGACCGAGCAACCCAACGATAGAGAAGCAGACACCCACCCAGGCCACATTATCAATGTTACGTATCGAACCGACCTCAAACTTGACACTGACGCGCTGAGACTTTTGAGGCAAAAGATGATATGACTGGCCGCGACAGTAGTTTTATCCATAAGCCGAATTTGGGTTGCGCTCGAATGGTTGGCTGGCTTGGAGGGTCACCTACAGAGTACAATTTCAGGCAGACTGCATCGTCGTCGAATTTGGGCTACCCCGACCACACAAAGAGAAGAGCAGGTCCACCAAATGAACGCCGCCAACCATAGATCAAGTCACTTGCATGAACAGAATCATAGCCGCTGTCACTAACAATACACCATGGTGCCCGAAAGCCGGGTCGCCGGGGCTCCCAGAGACCAGCTGCACCAGCAGGCTCAGTCAGACCCGTGGTGCCATGTACATCTTTGAAAAGAAGCCCCTAGCAGCACCAACGAGCCCCAGACATACATGCCGGTACGTGAATTTTCCGTCTTTCAGTGTGACTCATACCTGACTTGGCGGATCTAGACATCAGCAGATCCTCGCCCGTGCTGCCGTCATACTGACCAAGACATGCCTTTTGGCTTCTTAGCCAGCGAGTTGGCGTCTTGGTGGCGAAAGTGATGAATTTGGGGAGCCCTGCGCTGTCAGTAATTATAAATAGCAAGGTAAAGTCAGCATCGCCATGAGCAATGACACAAAAGCTCAGTATCCAAGCACAATGTCCACTTCCTCATCTGCCTCGCATTGCCTTCCCTCGAAGATGCGCGCTCGCCGGCCAAGAGCTTTGAAGTTGACAGAAGACAAGAGAACAGAGATATATACATATGCCTTGCAAAGTCCCAAGCTTTCTTACCGAGCCATCGCCGACAAGTTTCAAATTTCGAGCAGGTATAAACAAGATTCCAGTCCAAGATTCAGCGGCGAAACTCAATCGCTAACGAAATGACAGTACGGTAGGAAGAGTGATTCGACGAAAAAAGACACCACGCCCAACTACGCCTGTCGCCGAGTACGTGCCAATTTGCCCTGACTATCTGGAGCTGCAGCCTGCCCCAGGCTTTGGGCAGCAACCGACATTTGCAGAGGCGGGCCATTGCATTTGTCACTTGATCCCCTTGGATATTCTGGAGAAATTTACTGCGTACGGAAACACATATGTGAGCAACGGCGCTGGAGGCGACGGATCAGAAGGAGCAATCTCTTTGCCGGAGAATGCCCAATCTATGCCGTCTCCCACGCAGTAAGCCGGAAGGGGGAGACAGGTTCCTACTCCTGCGGAAGAGTACAGCTGAGGATCACGCACATTACTGAATGAGCTCGCAAGTACAGCTGTTTTAATCAGGATCCTCGTATGAGAACATGAAAGATTCCATACCTTGTCTTTATGTACACTTTCCACACCCCTACTAGCAGCAAATTTCTGCCTGCTTCCTGTATGATTAACTTAACACAATTAAATAGAAAGTCTGTGATACCAAAAGAGGCTCAACCCATGAAAGCCCGTTCAATGATACATTAGAGGTGATGTTATTATATAAATCTGAATTTATGTGTTGCATTGCTTCGCATTTGAGCTGGTGCAAAACGATTTCCGAGTTTGACGTGGCAAGTCAAGAATCTTCCTATGCTGGCAGCTGTGAAGGAGATACTTTTTGCTATTCCTAATGGCCCGTCTGCTTTCCCCCCATTCACCTTGCCGCAAATACACCCAGCCGACCTCGGCGCTTCTGAGCATGAACCGCTAGCTCAGTGTCTGCGCCACTACTTGGAATTCATACGGCCCATCAGCTACGAACGCTGCTAGGAAGGGTCAGCGAGATGAAAATTACAGTCCATAGCAACGCTTCGAAAGGCCTGGCGTATGCACGAAAATCGCTACCGGGGCGAGAGGCCGATAGTCAGACCCTCTCACTACGAAGAATGCTCCTTGTTAGGGGTTCACCATAAGCTATTGTCACTTGAGTTTTACAATCAGTTTCATGAGGTCCACTGGCTGGGTAAAAATTATGATTGCAATTGCAATACATGGCCAATGCAGCCGTGGTGCCGTCTAGTGCGGTATCAAGTGATGGGTGCTTGTTCTCAAGAACGGCGAGAATGCGCGAATCCTCCGTCTTCCGCTGCGACCGAATTTCTTGCTTGAGGAGGTTTTTGCATTGCAGCAACACGGCACCAACAGTAATAATGCACTGCACCACAGTCAAGACCTTGGTAATGCTGGCAATGTCAAGGCGCAACATTTCAGGTACCTGCTCAGGCGAAGCTGGGGGGACAGCGTCGTAAAGACATGCACGAGCATCTGTTCAAGCTGCGGCTCAGACACGTGGGGTCTGACTATAAAGATGTACACAAAACAAACACCGGTATGGTGTGCAAACCGCCAAAGTCACAAGGCTATCCTTGAACTATGAAAGGACAGTCTAAGTGGCAGACAGGAAGGGACGCTGATTACGTTGGAAGCTGAGGTTCTCAGTCCGGTCGATGAGTGAGCAAGAGCTCAATGAGAGCTTTCGACCTGTGAAATACATGGAATGTTTGACGTCAAAAACCTTGGCCAGATAGCTAAGTTACCGTTGGGTAAATTACTTGCACGGAACCAGAAAAGCAATGAATCAAGCGAGGGCTACGCTCATGAGAGCGTTTGGACGAGTGATACTCCTGGTGGGTGGAAACTGCGGAACAAGCGTAACAAGATATACTCATTATCCAAGGGAAAACGAAAAATAAATGAACAATTCTTTCGCTGCCTTGTACATGGCCAGTGGCAAAGTTGCTTCCATCTATAAGAGCATCTCAACACTCAATCTTGCCATGCTTCTCGTACTACATTCAAGCCCTTTTCCAGCGTTCCAGAAATGCTTCAAGGCCAATTTCAATGATACATCATCGTTCATCTTTATCTAGCTTATATACATGTTCTAAATCTAGAATAACAATCTTACCATTAACAAGATGAAAGTTGCCCAGCTTCCAATCATCATACCCAATACCATGGGCGATTATTGCGCCATATCCCTTGAAAATCATCATCACCACTTTGCCGCGGATATCGTCAATAACAGCGAACAAGTCAACCTTTGTGTTGGAGGTTACACCATCCTAGACCAGCCAAGCCAAGCCACGGGGTCCCAAACGACACAGACAACCGCCACATCCGTCAATTTTGATGTGATTTGTCTGCCACATATTCTTGTCTTTCTTGTTTCATCCTGTTGTCTGGGGTCTTTAGCAAATCGAGCCATTAATAGTTGGCCACAACAAGGACACGCGCCAGAGCGTGCTGTGTTGGTCGGCAGCATGACTCTGCCTGTTCCTGTTCCTGTCCCGGCACCATGCCCATCCACCCCTGCAGATGCGCACCGAGGTGCTTCAGAGTTGTCGCCGTGTACGGCCCCTGCGGCGTCGCAAGGTCGCGCAGCCGGAGCATATATCTGTTGCCGCTACAGACTATGTCCTTGGCACGGACGCCCAGCGGCAGCTGGTTCGTCCGAATCGACTCGCGCGCGCAGAACTTGTATATCTGCTCAGCGGCCGCTGCCGCACCGCGTGCATCGAGCCGGCGCAGCAACTTGGTCATGTTTTCCATCCTCGTGTGCAGCTGCATCCCGTCTCTGCCCCTCTGCGTCCTTGCCTGCATCATGATGACGTCGCACCTGTTGTGCGGCTTGGCGCTGTCCGTCGTGGCGCCCAGGATGAACCACTGGGCATTGTCTACCGTGATGGGTGTCTGGTCTGGAATGCGCAGGTGCAAGTTGCTGCGGGCCGAGAGACTTTGCCTTGTCTCGCAAAATTGCAAAATGGCCAGTACAGCCTCGACCAGCTCAGATGTCTCGTCGTCCTGCAACTCAAGAGCGCGTCGAAACTCGGACAGCACACGTCTGTCTATCATGGACAGGAATGCCTTTTCCCCCTTCCACCCTGTTCCTAGCATATCTGCAGCTTGGTGGAATCGCTTCTCAATGGTTCGCAGCATGTGTTTGAATCGCGCCACGGCTTCCCGGTCCTGCTGCTGCTGCTGCTGCTGCTGCTGCTGCTGCTGCCGACTCTTGGCGCCGCAATCGCCACCCAAGCAGCGTCTCATGCACTGGACCACGGCAGCCGTCCATTCTGCGCTCATCATGTTGAGCTGGAGCTCCGAGGCAGTTGTGAGGGCATTCATCAAGTCCTCCGGCTCCATGGCGCTGCGGTGAGGATATGGTGGTGTAGTCGTAGCCATGATCTGCAGAAATCTCGTTGCTGCCTCCCTGTACATCTGCAAGTCGACGCTGTCTTGAGCCTGGCCTGCATTCCGCGTTGTTGCTGTCGCTCTGAGCAATTCTAGTTGCATTTTGCTCATATCCTTCTCTTGTTGTATCGTGTGATGAAATGCATCCTTTTGGGCTGTGCACCTCGAAGCGAGGCTGTAGAAGCCATTGAGCACGACTAGGCTTAAATTTCGGAGGTCCAAGTCTTTGATCACGTTCTTGCTTATCGGCTCCGGCGGTCGTGTGAGTTTGCCTGTCAGAGCGTCCGCAAGAGATAAATGCACTTCCTCGGAGACAGCCCTAATGTCTTCACGCAAGCGCACGAGCTTCGTCTCGGTGGCGGTCGAGCCTTTCCGAGGCGAGGTATCCTTGTCCAAGCGACTCCTAGTGAATGCAACTTCCGACTTGGGTTTCTCATATTCTGCCTCTGGCGCGCAGTTTCTCGACGTTCTAGTGCTGTCCTGTATAAGACTAGGAAGTTGTCCATTCGGTAGCTCCCTCCATATCGGGCCAGACTGAATAGGCTGTGGCTGGGTCAGTTGTTGAAAGCTGATACTGTCAGACGTGCAAGTGTTATTCATCTGTGTGCCACCATTCGAGTACAAGGTCTCTGTCTGCATATCCTGATTGGTACCTGGTATAGACTTTGTTTGTGTATGATGGTCAGATGTGAAAGTATGATTCATCTGCGTGCCACTTTCCAAGTATAAGGTCTCCGTCTGCATAGCCTGATTGGTACCTGGTACAGACTTTGTTTGTGTTTGATGGTCAGACGTAGAAATATGATTCATCTGCGTGCCACTTTCTAAGTAGAAGGTCTCCGTCTGCATAACCTGATCGGTACCTGGTATCGACTTTGTTTGTGTATCATGGTCAGACGTTAGAGTGCAATGTATCTGCGTGCCACTATCTAAGTAGAAGGTCTCCGTCTGCATAACCTGATCGGTACCTGGTATCGACTTTGTTTGTGTATCATGGTCAGACGTTAGAGTACAATGTATCTGCGTGCCACTATCTAAGTAGCAGGTCTCTGTCTGCATAACCTGATTGATACCCGGTATAAACTTTGTTTGTGTATAATGGTCAGACGTTAGAGTGCGATTTATCTGTGTACCACTTTCCAAGTACAAGGTCTCCGTCTGTATAACCTGATTGATACCTGGTATAGACTTTGTTTGTGTATAATGGTTAGACGTTAGAGTACGATTTATCTGTGTACCGCTATCCGAGTAAAAGGTCTCCGTCTGTATAGTCTGATGCAAGTCAGGTACAGCCTCAATCTTCGTTCCTGTCTGTGTGGTAGAATCAGATGTTAAAGGGCCCTCCATTTGTGTCGTGCCATTTGACTTGGCGGGTTCTGTACGTGTAGTCTCACGAGAGCCTGGTGTGGGCATTCTCTGTGTATCGTTTCCAGATGCTAGATCTCTGCCTATTTGCGTAGCCCTATCCGAGGGAAAGGCTTTCTTCCGGGTTGCATCGCTCTGTAAGATGTCTGCTCTTTCTGTAGTTTTTTCTGAACAGGATAATTCTGCCTGGGTCTCTGATATAAGCTCTGTTTTCCAGTCATTATAAGAGAATTGTATGTCTTCCATTGGCACAGAGATGTCTTGAAAGGGCGGATCTGCTAGGCGGGGCGTTGCATTCTCAACCGCCTCACTCTCGCATGATATCGGCGAGTTCTCCGCCATCATCTGGTCTACCGTGTCTCTAAGCGAGGCTGATGACTGTGACGTTTTGTGCCCGTGAGGCGGGGACCCTGCCTCGAGAACGACTTTGTTCTCCATCTTGTTTCGCAGCATGGCTATTTCTAGGCATTGGGACTCATACTCGAGCAGGTCACCGACCTCGAGGCGAATCGTCGCACGAAACTCAGCCAACACGGTTTCAAATGCCACACGAAATTCAGCCGACCCGGGACCACCACAATGGGCTAGCATCTCGGCCCAATCTTTGTCGGTGTCCCGACAGTCCTGGGAGGGCCGCCAGGGCCTGAGAAGCAGAAAGCATCTATAGAGCTGCCACTCGATAGCACTGTCGACTCGGACTGTCATCTCTAGATCATCGTTGAGAACTGGCGATAGTATGTGTTGGGCCGACTCTGGCAGAATATGCAGATGTATTTTCCGAGTTCGTACCAGCGACAGCAGCACGAGGTAATATTCCTCTTCCCGACCGGGCCGTTCCAGGCAGTCCTGGATATTTTTGGCTGTTTTTTCGCCGACAAAAGCTACGCAATTGGCTAATTGAAGGTGTTTGTCTTTTTGAGAGTCTCTTAAAGCATTGGGAGGCTTGAGTGACGGTCGAAGAAAGAATCCTTCCTTGATCTTCAGGAGCTTCGGGCTTTTGTATGATGCATCCGTAGCCGTAGCCACTTTTACCACTGGGTCTGTATGTGTTTGAGACTGGTTTCCTACTTCAACTTGAGGATTCTTCTCCGCCTCGGTCGTGCTTCTATCCACGTCGATATGCGTCTTGATGGTTGCCGGGGTTAAGAGCGTCAACCCTCTTGGCCGTGCCAACGTCAAAATTGACCGGCTTCGCCTCTGTGCACGGTCGGTTCTTGCCGGCACCGCGTTGACCATGTACATTGCGCCGGAACACTTGTGCTTCTTCAGCTTGTCAAAAGCTACGTGGATTCGACTAAACAGGGTCTGAAATTCTTCCTCGGTGACTGGATTGCAGTCCTGAAAATCGACGCCACAGCTAACCATGCCGCTCTTGACGATCCGAATTATCATCAGTGCGCAGGAGCTTTGTTTTAGGGCGGCCATCATGCTTTTCTCGAAAGCCATCGCATCAAAAGACAGCGTCTCATTGATTTGATCCTGGGCCATCAGTTTGTATAGCTTTAAACAGATTGTTTGCAGGTGGAGCAGCTGGTCACAGTCTTGTAGAATGCTATTCCACACTTGAAACACGTCTTTCTGTGCGACCAGTATTGGGCCAATCTTGTCATAAATCAACACAGAGAACTGTGGATATTCATTGCGTATTGCATCCTCTACTTGTGTCTGGCTCGGCGCATTCGGTAGCATGACAAATTTCTCGTGAAATTGGTTCAGAACTGCAGCTGTCGACTGGGGTATATCCTTGATGTTTGGGTAATCTCGCAGGGTAGTATAGAGGAGCGCGTAATAGGCGACATAATCCTGCTCCTCCAGTAGCTTGAAACAATTGCTGATTATGCTACTAGCAGTCTCCCTCGGAAACAAGCGATATATCACCATCGACATGTCAGAAGTGATATGAAGATGAACGGGCTTGACATCACCGAAAGGCACCGGGCTTTTCTGTTCTGCCTCACGACTGCCACGGCTCGGCTGCAGATTCGATGGATAAAAGCAGCTCGCTGAATACTGCTCAACTCTTCTTTTGCCTCCTTTACGGGGCCTCTTCTTCGACTTTTGGTTGTATCGTTGTGGTTTTTGGTTCTCTCCCGGCGTCGTATTCTCGGCTTCTCTCCGTTTCCGCTGCCTGTCGTTTCCGTCATCTGTCGTCCGCTTTCGTTTCTTTTCCTGTAGCTCAGGCGAGTAACACTTGTTCAAGCTCAAACCAGCTGAAAATTGCTCATCAGACATCTCTATATCATCGATTCCATCTTTGGTTCTTGAGTTGACCAAGGTATTCCGGTACGCCATGCCCTCGGGGCCCACGGACGTTTCCACATTCACTATATGCTGTAGGTTGCCCGTAGCCTCTTTTTCTTCATCTTTACTTGTCAGTCCAACTGAATTCTCCCCATTCGTTGAGAGCTCTCCGGTAATGCCCGAAAGGCCTTGGGGATTTGGCATGCCCAAGTTAGATGAAGTGCCTACGGCGACGTGCTCATCGTTAGAAACTTGCTTTACTACTGCGGCAACACATTCTTCTATAGTAGCTTGCTCTCCTGGGGCGACTTGCCTTGCAGTAGCGGTTTGCTCTTTTGTAGCAGCTCGCTCTTCTGCAATGACATCCCTTTTTGTTGTGGCTTGTCCGTTTGTAGCGGCTTGCTTTCCATCTGTGGCCTGCCCCCCTGTAGCGGTTTGCTCTCCTGCCGTAGCTTGTTTTTCCACGGCAGCTTGTACTTCTGACATGATTTGCTCATGTACGGCGTTCTGCTCTTCTATATCTGTAGCGACTTGCTCTCTCATATTCTCTTGCCTATCTGTGGTAGCTCCACTGCCTATGGTGGATTGCTCGTACAGATTGTCGACGTTGGTTTTGTTGTTTCCGAATACCGAGACTTGGCTCACATCGGAAATATATTCATCGTTTGTCTCGGACTCGGTCTCTGGCTGATCCTCATTGATGTCGGTATCGACGTCCTGCGGGGCCTTTTGAGGACAGGTTTGTGAGAAAGGGTCGTAACTCTCGTCTTTGTCGTCTTGCTCGTCTTGCTCGTCTTGCTCGTCTTGCTCGTCTTGCTCGTCTTGCTCGTTTTTACCAAGTTTCTTGTGGAGCTGCTCAATGATGTATTCCTTGCCGCTTTGAAGTATTTCTTGGTAGTCATTGTCGCTTACTGCGAGTCGAGCGCCTAGTGTGCGGCTGCCGTCGGCTTTGTTTCCTCTAATTTGTTTCGTAATCTCCTTGGCGCTCGTAACGATGCCGTGTGCTTTTTGGCGCAGCTCCCTTAACCCTTGATTCCCAAGGTTTTGCTTATTTCGTATAGCATATACTTTCATTTCCTGCAGCAGCTGATCATTTGGGTCGGGTACTTGGTCATCCTCGATGTCGTTGGCGTTATCGGGCCGGTGCTCATGATATCCCATAAACTGAGCATTGATGGCGTCCTCTTCATCATCATAACCTGCTATAGCTTTCCAAAGTGCGCTTCTCCTATCTATCATGTCTTTACATGCTACAATCTCTGCCTGGCCTTGGCTATCCTTGCCAATGCAGACGCGACTAATGATGTTATGGCAGGCGACGACATCAAGATGGTCTTGCAAGTGGATACAACTGATCAGTTCGTGCACATCCTTGGACCCCAGCTGTTCTTCGTCGAGCAAGGGAAAGTGCCGTCGAAGCACTACCAAGACGAGCTGCCATGCTGGCTTGTCATGTGGATATGAAGGCGGGAGCCCTGCCAGCACGCTCCTAAGCCAGAGATAATCGGCCACATGGGCGACGATGGCCCAGTCAATTTGTCGACCCGGGGGACAGCTCCTATCTCGTATATCGGCAAAAGTCTCCAAGAACTCATTGATGGAGTGATGCTGCAAAGATTGCTTGAGAGTCTCCTCAATCTTGAGCGAGGTCGGAGCATGCGCAAGATTGTGCTTATGAGCAGCGTGTAACTTTAGAAAGCCGAATATTGTAGTGTTGAGGACGGCAAGACGGAGGAGGGGCCCATTCATGACCGAGCAGAAAGAATCGATGAGGAGATATATACAGTGTGGATGGTGCTACATTTAGGTAAGACACTTAAAAATGAGGCTATTTATGGCCACTTTGATGTTGGTCTTTTTCTGGCAGTCGCGGCGCCAAGGGAGCAAGACCTGGGAACTTCTTGAAGAGTTTGTTCACCGACACAAGCCAGAAGCAATCCACAAAGCAGATTTGCCAGTATTGATACTTGGTAACAGTCATACAGTGTGCATGTATACGAGTAGCTCCATGCGCAATGGCATTCGTAAACACCGAAACGGGTGTCGCGGGTCAACACCTGCAAAACAAAATTAGTGGGAGCAACCAAAAATAGCTTGTACCTGCTAAGTTAGTACCTTCTTAACCCACTCTGAACGGGATCTAACGGCCAGTTGTTGCGTAATTCTCTACTCATTTTCACAGTACGGGACTGCCCGAGCAGCTCCAATAATGGTCCCCTTTCTCTGGACTCTGACACTGGACGGCACTATCATGCAAAAGCTCTGGATAATCATGGTTCGAGATGGACTTGTCAGTAATGGCAAGCTTGAGTTCCTTTCCTGCTTAGTCAATGTGCGGGACCAGGCGTTTAAAGAGAGTACAATACGCTCTGCGTTCAAGAAAACTGGAATCTACCCCTTCAATCCACAGCCAGTCCTTGAAATCCTAGCCGCTCGTCAGCCTGAAAGCACTCCGCCTCCTCCTTCCACTGGACTACACTCTTCACCATTTGGCACCCCAGTAACACTTCGGTGAATGAACAAGGTAGCTGCTGGGGTCGCCGAAGTAATTGAGGAGGATGGGGGTCTCAGTCCTGATTTTCGTTACGAAATGAGGCGTGTCATAGACGGTCGCTATCTTTGGCTACGGAGCTGATACAAACCGAGAGAGACCTAGGGAGAACCAGAATGGCCGGGCATCTTGCACAACAACGTAAGGCTATGAAAAACAGTCCATTGCAGTCAGGAGGGGTGTTAACAGTGGCCTAGGATCGTGAGATGGTGAGGCAGAGGGAGGAAGACCAGGTGGCCAAGGCGAGGAAGGCAGTGGAAGCCGCGGAGATAAAAGCGGTCAGTGCGCGCAAACGTGTATTTGAAGAAGCAGCAAAGCAAGCACGCAAATGGAGGGCGTCTGAAATACTGGAAGGGGCAAAGTGGTCGATTCTGAAGGGGGTGGGCGGTTGTTGAAGCGATCCTAGTAAGAAAGGGAGACAAAGTGGTTATATGGGGTGTCCAGCACCACCTTTAGGTGGTGCGAGTCTCGCGAGTCCTAATAAAGTAGGGCGTGACACAAGGCCGAGGTATACTATTATAATAAGTAGAAGGATATGGAATAGAAGAAGTACTAAAAAAAGAGTATAATAAATAGTTATTATATATATTTAAATAAGCTATAAGTAGGAATAACTAATTTAAATTTAATATTTAAGTATAAATAAAAAATAATAATTTAGTATTAAATATTATTAAGAAAATTATTAGAAAATTAAATTTATTAAAAATAGAAAATAGTTTTTAATTTATAAATAAATTATTTTAAATAAAATAAATATTATAAATTTAAATTTTTTATTAATTTTTTATAACTTATTTTTAATATATAATTTAAATTATATTATATAAATTTCTTTAATTATATTATAAAAAGTATAAACTTAAAAAATAAATAATAAAAAAGTATTTATTATATATAATATTTTTTAAATATTTAAAATATTTTTTATTTTTTTATTTAATAAAAGTTTTATTTTTATAAATAAATTATTAATTTATTTTAAAAATATTTAATAAAATAATAATATTATTATTATTAATATAAGTTAATATATTATTTATAATATTAATATAAGATAAAATAAAATATAATAAGTAAATATATATTTATAAAATAAACTTAATATAAAACTAAAATAATAATTTATATTTTTATTATTTTTATTAGTAAATATAAAATTAAGTTATAATACTAATTAAAATACTAAAAGGTTATAAAATATATAAATCCTATAATAGTTAATATTTAAATATAAAAAATAAAATAATAATATTAAATATTTTAAGTTTATAAAAGAATTTAACTTTAAAAATAAATACTTTAAAATTAAAAGTAAATTTATAAAATTATAATAAGAAAAGTACTTATATTTAACTATATACTCTTATAGTTATAATAGTACTAGGAATTATTACTACCCTATCTTTACTTATTTATATTAATATTATAGCTAAGTACTTATATATTCTCTATATAACTATACCCTACCCTTAAGTATCCCTATTCTATATATCCCTACTTATTACCTTATTATATCTATACTATATCCTTTTAGGGTCTTAATAAAATTTTAATATATATAATTAAATTAAAGATTAAAATATAAAGATAATTATAAATATAAGTTTATATTTAATAATATTTTATAATAATTAAGAAAAAATAAAGATTATTTATTAAATTAAAAATCTTTTTTTAAAAGTATAATTTAGAAAGTAATTTAATTAAAAAATATATTTACTAATTTAAATATTAATTTTAAATTATTATTAAAAGTATTAAATATATAAAAATATAAATATATAAATATAAATATATAAATATAAATATAAAAATATAAAAAAATATAAAAAAGAATTATTTTAAAAAAATAAAAAGGTTTTTTTTTAATATTTTTTAAATATTTAAAGTAAATATAAAAAAAATATTTTAATTTATCTAAAAGAAAATTAATAAACTTTTAAGTTAAAGAAATTAAAAGTATTATTTATAATAATATTATATAATTTTAAAACTAAGACTTTTAGTTTTATATAAAATTTAAATTTTAATAATTTAAATTATTAAAGATTATATATAAATAATTTAGTATTATTTTTAATAAATTTAAAGAAAAATTAAAAGATATTTAATAAAATAATATTTCTTTAAAATAATTATTAAAGAATTTTATACTTTAAAAATAATAAAACTTTAAATTATTAAATATTAAATAATTAATATAAATTATAAATTATTATTTAAATAAGTATTTATATATAAATTTAATTCTTTAGAGATATTTTTAAAATATTAAACTTAAATTCTAATTAAAAAAAACTATTAAAATAAGTTAAAAGAAAATATAATATATAATATTATTTTATTATTAAAATATTTTAAATAAATATAATTTAAAGAATAAACTATAATCTTAATATATATTAATTTAATATTAAAAATATTTTTTAAAATATAAAATAAAGAAATTTAATAAATAAAATTATTTATTAATAACTTTTAAAATATTTATTATAATTAATATATATAATTAAATTAAATTAAGTTTTTTTTAAATTATAAGACTTATTTTTATTATAATATTATAAGCTTATAAAAACTATTTTAAATATTAAATTAATTTATTATTTTAAAGAATTATATTAATTTTATTTAAAAAAAAGATAAATATATATTATTTTTTTATTAATAATAATATAATTTTTAATAAGAAGAATAAATAAATTAAGATTTTAAAAAAGAAAATTATATATAAGTTATTATATAAATATAAAATATAAAATATAAATAAAATTAAATAACTTTTTAAAATATAAATTATATAAAATAAAATAAAAGAATAAATATTATTTTTATAATATTAATATTATTTTAATATTAAATAACTTTATCTTAAGAGTATTTTATAATAATAAAATAAATATTATAGTATTTATATATTATTTATTATTATTATTTTAAGTATAATAAAAATAATAAAATAATAGTATTATAAATTATATATAATACTTTATATAAAAATAAGTTAAATATAAATAATCTTAGTTAAAATATATTATAACTTTTTTATTAGTTTTATAATTTAAAAAATAATAAAATAATAAAATAATTATTATCCTAATTATAAAAACTAAACTTTTATTATTTTAAAGTATAATAAAAGAAATAATTATATTTAAATATTTCTTTAAGTAAATATAAATTAAGCTAAAGGTTTTTTATAATTCTTTTTATAAAAACTAATAAATAATTTATTTAATTATTAATAAAAATAAAGTATTATTATTTATAAAAGTTAATTTTACTATTTATATTAATAAAATACTACTAATACTAATAAGTAAAATAAGCTAGAAAAGGTAGTTATTATAAGCTTAAAAAGGTAATAATATAAAAGTATATTTTTAATTTAATTAATAAGTATTAAGAGCCTTTATAAGAAAATATTAATAGTAATAGTAATAGTAAGTATATATTATAGTAAATAGGTAGAAAAAAAAAGATACTTAGGTATTTAGGTACTTTTAGAAATTTACTAATTTTACTTATAAACTATCTATATAAATAATAAAATTATTCTATATAAATAGTAATACTTTAAAAATAGATAAATTAATATTAAAACTTTATATATTTTTATTTAAAATTTAAAATTTTAATTAAAAGAAATTAAAAATAATTTTTTTAATAATAAATATTTTTTAATTAAATAAATATTATAATTATAACTAAAAAAGAAAGTAAGAAAAAATATATAAAGTATTTATTATTATTTATAAAGCTATTAAACTAGTTTATAATATTAATAGAAATATAGTTTTTTTAAAGGTATTATATATATATAAAGTAATTATTAGCTCTTAATTAAGAGGTTTAGATAATAAAAAAAGTATAATACTAATTAAGAGCTTAAATAATTAATAATATAGCTATTTACTAAATTATTAAAGGTTTTATATTAAATAAAGATATTATTAAAGACTAAAGAAAACTATATAAAACTTTTAATTTTAAAGTAAATAATAAAAATTAAATCTAAAAAAGGTAAAAAAATTATTTTAAAAATTATAAAAGAATATTATCTTTTTATACTAATCTTTATAAATAAATTCTAAAAATAATTAAATTTAACTAATATAATACTAATAAATAAATTAATAAATAATTTATAATTATTTACTTTTATTAACTTTTAAAATATAATTAATATTATTATTAAAAAAGAAATTAATTTTTTATTATAATATTTATTATAAATAATAAGTAAAATAATAAAAGTTATATAAAAAAGATTTATTTTTATAGTTTTTTTTAAATTTAATATATTCTTTTTTTAATAATAATTAAATTATAAAATATATTTTTAATTACTTATTATATTATAGACTTAAAGTTAATATATATCTTTTTAAAGTCTTAACTTATTTAAATATTATCTTATTATTTAAAGGATTACTTTTTTTTCTTTTTATAAGTAATTTTCTTAAGATAAAAACTAAATAAAAGAAAATATAAAAATTTAAGTATTAAAATATATATTAATATATAATAATAATATAAATATTATTTTATACTAATTACTTTATTAATATTAAAATAATTAAAATAAATACTAATTAATATTAAATTATTAAAAAATACTTATATATATAATAAATATAAAACTTTATAGGTATTATTTTAAGAGTATTATTATTTATATAATACTATTTTACTATTTATATAGTATTAGTATTTAAATTTATAAATAAACCCTATATAAATAGAAGTATCTTTTAATAAATTACTAAATTTATATAAGGCTAGGCTATAGCCTAAAAAAAATAGTATCTTCTTATTATATATAATATAGCTATTATATTTATATATTTTTAAGTAAATTAGTAAGTGTTAAGAGCTTCTTTAGAGGTAACGCTAGCGATAATAGCGGCGATAGCGGTAATAGTAGTAATAGTAGTAGCGGCTAATCTAAAAGATACTTCTATTTATATAGGGTTTACCTATAAATCTAGGTATACCATATAAATAGTAAAATAGCACTATATAAATAGTAATACTCTATTTTAAATATATAATTATTTTATAAATAAATACTTTATTAGACTTATTAATTATATTAATACTAATAATAAAAGAAAAAGAGAAAATAAAGAAGATATTAATATAATAAGCTAACCCCTAGTAGGGCTTATAGTAGATAACTAGCTACTACTACTATTATTAGCTACTAGGCTAAAGCCCCTCTACCTACCTACTATAGTAAGAAGGTAAGTAAAAGGATTTATAATAATAAGTTAATTACTTATTACCTAGTTATACTTTAAAAGATCTATTATTATAGTATAGTACTAGGTATAGCCTAGCCTATAATATACTTTCCCTCTCTAGCTAGTCCCTTTCTAGCTACTCTTTATATAGGCTATATATCCCCTAGGTTCCCTTAACCTATAAGCCTAGTTAGGGTCTATCCACTAGGTGCTTATACTCTATACTTTATATAATATAGTAGTATAATAGATTAAACTTATAACCTTAGGTTAACTTATTATATATAATAGGCTAACCCCTAGTAGGGCTTATAGTAGGTAACTAGCTACTACTACTATTATTAGCTACTAGGCTAAAACCCCTTTACTTACCTACTAAGGTAAGAAGGTAGGTAAAAAGATTTATAATAATAAGTTAATTACTTATTACCTAGTTATACTTATAAAGGACCTCTTATTATAGTATAGTACTAGGTATAGCCTAGCCTATAATAATTAAGAATTAAATTTAAGATTTTTACTTAGTTTAAAAGACTATAATTAGAATTTACTTTTAAAGGTTTTAAATTTTATTAAAATTTAATATTATTTTTAATATTTATTTAAATATTTAATTTTATTAAAAAAGTAAAGAAAATCTTATAAAAAAAGTATAATTATTAAAATAAGTTATTATAAAATTAATAATAATTAAAAAATAAAAGGTTTAAATAATTAATTTTTTTTAAAAAAAAAAAGGCTTAAAATACTAAATATATTTATTATAATAAAAGAATAGGAATTAAAATATAAATAAATAAAAAAAAGAAAAAAGAGTTAATAAAAAAATAATAAGATTTTTTAATAAATAATTTATATATAAAATTAATAATTTAATTTATTATTAATAATTAAATTAAAAAAGTAATTTAAGTAAAAAAAGAATTTAATTAAAAGATATATTATAATAAATAAAAGAAATATAAAATATAAAAAATATAAATAAATATAATAAATAATTATTATATATAATTAAATAACTTATAAATAAAAATAATTAATTTAAATTTAATATTAAATAACTAAGAAATAATATTTTAATATTAAATATTATAAATAAAGTTATTAAGAAAATTAGATTTATTAAAAGTATAAGGAATTATTATTAATTTACCCTAGCTAGACTTATTATCTATCTAGTACTTCTTTAGCTTATATATATAAGAAAAAACTAGGATTCCTAGAGGAAAAACCTATATAACTATAAAATACTATAGTTCTATATTAGTTTCTAGTAGGGGCTAGTAAGGCCCCTCTTCTTAATTAGTAAGGAAAGATAAGAAAAGTTAAGAAAAGATAAGAAGGCATAAAGGTAAGTAGTCCTAAGGGGGGGGTTAACCTAGAGTAGCTATATAGGTCTAGGCGTAGGGCTAGGGTTAGATTATAGTTACTTCTTTTTATATTTCTATAAGCTTTTATATAGGCGTAGGGTAGTATAAGGTAATATAAGGCGCTTAGTATAAGATAGTGCGAGGAGCCTAGGCGTAGTTAAGCGCCCTAGGTCTACACTAGTAATAGCGTATTATACTTTTACTCCTATCCCTCTTATTTACTAATATAAGAAGCCTTACCTTAGGCTAGAATTATCTAGAATTATTAAAATTATTAGATTTATAGCTAGATATATACTATATATATATTTATTATTATTCCCTTTTTTCCTATATAACTTATAAATACTATATAAAGGAATATATTCTTAATTATAGTAATCTTATTATAAGAGTATATTAATTAAGGGTCTAATTACTCTTTAACTAATTTTTTAACTATTTTTCTTAATTAATTTATTTAATCTAGCTAATCTAACTAATCTAGCTAATTTAGCTAATCTAGCTAATCTAGCTAGTAAGCTAAGAAGATAAATAGGCTTTAATTCCTCTTACTTTTAGCCTTCTTCTTCTTTTTTTATTAATTATCTTAATTATATATTTCCTCTTTCCTTTCCTTAGCTACCTTTATATACTAATAGCCTATATTTAGGTTAATTCTACCTATTAGAATATTAGGCTAACCTTTAATAGAAAAGTCTACGCCTTCTCCTTTACTATATAGTAAGTAACCCCTAATCCCCTATTACTCTTACCTAGCTCTTAGTACTAAGCTACCTCTTAGTCTTAAATTCTTAACTATAACTACTATTATAGTAACTTAATCCTTATCTTATTATAGTCCCCTAGTATTTCCTAACTATTCCTAGCCTACTATACCCTAACCTAGCTATAGTAATACTACTACTCCCCTAGGTAAAGACCCTATTATACCCTATATAAAGTATATAGAGTCTCCTTATAGTAAGCCCTATATAGTCTTATATAAGCCCTACCTTAGTTATATAGGTACCTCTAACTATATAACCTATTATAATTAGTAGGCTAGTAAGTCTATAGTTCCTCCTTAGTCTTATTATATACTAACCCTAGTAGCTAATACTTATTTCTATATTATATATACTAAGTTAAAGTAGTACTACTCTATAATAAGTCTACTTAGATCTTATTATAGTCTTAATACTAACTATTTATAAGTTATATTAGCTATAGTCCTTATTATTACTACCTTCTAGTAGTAGTACCTTAATAATACTAGGCTTAACCTAAAAGTAATATATAAGTATACTAACTTTTAATACCTTAGCTATAAAGCTTACTATATTTACTTTAAGGCTAGGGGGGGCTTTACTAAAGAGAGCTAGGACTAAACCTACTTTATAAGTAAGGTAAACTTATCTATAATTACTATTAATACCCTTATTATACTTACTATTATTACTTTATCTAGTAGTAATACTACTTTTATTATAGTTTTATTTAGGGGCCTATCCCTCTTAGATAGGTTTATACTTATAGACCTCTTATTAGAGGCCTATACCTAGTTATACCTACTATAGCTTATTATTAATACCTTAGTAGCCCTATACTAAAATTAAGCTAAAGGGGAGGGAGAAGGTAGAGCTAAGGGGGGTAAGAATAGTAAAGAGGTAGCTTAGGCCTATAACTACTAAGGGCCTAGGCTAAGCTTATTATAAAAGGGAGGTTTATTTATATTAGAGTCTAGTTATAAGTAAAGTAGACTAAGCCTATTAAGGATATATTATAAGGCTATTTAAGCTATACTTAGTTATTATTAATAATATTATTTATTTTTATTTTAGTATCTTATTATACTTATTTTATTATACTCTTATTTTATATTTAGTCTATCCCTAATATATATATAGGTTAATTACTTTAAATTATATAGCTATTTTATTATCCTCTTACTCTAGACTAAATAGTTAAGTATAAAAGAGATATTATACTTATTTTATAGTATAAGTAGTATAGAACTACTATAATCCCTTACTTAGGGGTAATAGAGTAGTATATAGTATATATTCTTAAGGCCTTACTAGTATTAATATTCCCTTAAGTTAAATCTAAAGACTCTTTACTTATAAAAAAAGGTATTAAGTCCTATTTTACTTATTTAAAGTTAAAGAATAATAAAGCTAATATACTAGGGGAAGGTAAATATTAGTATTACTTATCTCTTATAATAAAACTATAGTAGTTTATAGACTAAGAAGAGGGTAAGTTATCTTACTCTTTATTAACTTTTTATTTTCTTATACTTTTATATTAATTACTACTATTATACTACCTATTAGTCTAGTATATAATAGTCCCCTTATAGGCCCTTATTAATAATTCTTAGTAGGTTAGTATAAAGGTCTTATAGTAGGGGTAGTATCCTTCTTCTCCTCTTATTACTATATTAGGTAATTAGGGTAAGGGAGGCTACCTAAGTAAATATATAATATAACTAGGCTATAGCCCTATTAGCCTCCTATTATAAGAGGGTCTAGCTCTTTTATATTATTAAGTATAAATCTAATAAGAGAACTCTAAGTTTAATCTTAATATAGTATATTAGGGTAGCTTTAAATACCCCTCTTACTATATAAAGATACCTTACCTAGATCTTATAAAGGGGGTAGGTAGGGCCTTAGGTAGCTTTATCTAAAGACTAGTATTATATTATAGTTTTAAAGGTTATAATTAGTTAGATGCCTTAAAGGTAAAGATTATAAGCCTCTTTAACCTTTAGGCCTTATAACTTCCTTATAGTCCCTTAAAGAGCCTATAGTATAGCTTATATTTTTATAAATATTACTTTAACTTACTTTCCTTATCTTAGTCTATTTAATAAGACTACTCTTAAAAAGTAAGTATAAGTTACTAGCTAAACTATATCTTCCCTAAGCTAAATTAGCCCTAGGTCTATAGTATAACTATAGTAAAAATATAATAACTTAAATTTTAAGACTAAGAAGTTAAGATAATAAGAGTATACTTATTTATTATAGATCTCTTATATAGTCTCTAGCTATACCTTTATTTTATTATAGTTTTTACCTACTAATAAGAGGTTAGTATTATCTATAAATCTAATTATATATAGTCTTAATACTACCTTAAGGGTATTATAGAGGGATAAGGTAAATAGAATAAAGAGGATTAATAATAATAGTAACCCTTAAGGTATACCTCTCCTAATAGCTTACTTTATAATTAGCTTACTATTAATATAAAGCTTATTTACTCTCTTACTTAAGAAGGACTATAATAACTAGAGTATTTTATTTAGGTAACCTAAATACTTAAGTTCCCTTATTAGAAACTTATAATTAATATTATTAAAAGTACTAGCTATATCTAGTTATAAGAATAATACTATATTATTATAGGCCTATACTATTTTAATTAACTTAACTATTAGGGTAATTACTATTTTAGTTAACCTTTACCTTTAATTTCCTATCTAGCCCTTAAGTAAGAGGTAATATTCCTCTACTATAGATATAATATAAGTAGTAAGTATCTTTTTAAATAGCTTACTTATTATATTTAAGAGTATAATTAGCCTCTAGCTACTAGCTATATATAATTTATTTAGTATTTTTCTTAGCTTTTAAAGGACTACTATAGTCTTAACCTAGTATTATTATAAAAAGTAACTAGTCTCTAAGGAGATATTATATAGTATTACTAATACCTTAAGGAGTAGGGGGCCTAATACTCTTAAGAAGTTATATAAGATCTTATTTAGGCTTAGTATATTCTATACTATATAGTTTTATAGTATTATTTCTACCTCTTATTTTATAATTAGTAATAGGATTTTAAATATATCCTATACTACTAGAGAAGAGATATCTAGTATTATTATAGTACTATAGGGTTATAAAGTAGTATTAATATAAGGTTTATTATTTCTAGCTCTAAGAAGAACTTCTATACTAGGACCTCTACCTTCTCCTCTCTAGTCCTAGTAAATATATCTTATCTTAATTAAGCTAGCTCTAGGATTATATTAGCTATATATTTAGTAATATACCTCTTTACTTACCTATACTATTTTTATAACTTTAAGGTCCCTTATAAGGTATTAAGGTAAGTTCTTTATAATACTCTCTATACCTTAGCTAAGGCCTAGGCCTAATATAACTTTACTTCTCTTATAGTATTTTAGTTAATCTAGGAGCTAGTCCTTAATATATATTATTACTTCTTTTTAGTATTTATAACTATTACTTATACTTTATTAGTTTATTAGGGTAACTATTAGTCTTATACTAAGCTTATAATAAGAACTACTCTCCTAGTAATTTCCTCTAATATTTCTATTAACTAGCTATATACCTCTTTTACTTTAGATAGGTTATTTAACTAGAGTATAGTCTTAGAGAAAAGCTAGGCTATAGCCTTTACTTTTATAATTAACTTATTTACCTTACCCTATTTCCTTATAAGTATACTAGTACCTAGGGTATATATAGTTAGTTTAAGGAGCTAAGGGATATAATTAGATCTAATAAGATCTTAATCTAGGGTTATATATCTTCTTCTTAGAGCTAGGTTAGCTTATAAGAGGTCTAATATACTTATATATTAGTTATATTAAAACTAAGTTATAATACCTTAAGGGGTTACTAAGATAGTCTTAAGCTATATTATAGTCTTTATTATCTTATCTACTTATAATAACTTTTAATTATATATATCCTAGTCTAGGTAATAAAGGTTAAAGTCCCTTACTATTATATATAAAAACTTAGTACTTAAAGGTATACTATTAAGGAGATACCTTAGGTCTATCTTAAGCTTTATATAGATATTTATAATACTAAGGGGTCTTTTTAAGAACTAAATATAGTATATATCTTTATTTATAACTATTTCTTATTTTTCCTTATTAATTCTTTTATATATATAGGTTACTACCTACCCTCCTCCCTAGAGGTGCTAATATAGTACTATTATAGGGGTAGGGGGGGGGCTTTTAGGTAAGACTTCTTAAATAGTAATAATATCTAGGCTATCCTTTTAGTAAATAACTAGCCTAATATTATTATTATCCTTATAGGTATTTTATAAAAGAATCTTTATTTATTTATTTAAGTAAGGCTAGGTTAATTATCTTTATATCTTAAGGTATACTTAATATAAATAGAGTTTAGTTAGCTATTAGGATAAATAATAGGGGAGGTATCTCTTAGCCTTTTATAGAATTAGTATTAGTTATAAGTAACTCTTAAGTTAGCTTAGGTATATATTTAGGTCTTTATAATATCCTTATTAGGATTAAGGGTTTAAGTACTATTACTTAGGTATTATTAAAGTTTAGTATATTTATTTAGATTAAGTAGGGGTACTAGCCTAGTACTAGGCTAGGCCTAGCTAGTTACCCTCTTTACTATTATATACTCCTAGCCCTCTTTAGTAAGGAGGATACTCTTAAGGACCTTAGGGCCTTAGTATCTAGGGTCTTTTAGCTTTTAAACTTAGTAGGTCTAAAGAAGTATACCTCTTAGGCATATCCCTAATACTATTATATAACTAGATAGTCTTAAGACTAGGCTAAGTACTTTCCCTTATAGTTAAGATACTATTCCCTTTAGTAATCTTTTTTTATTAAGTATACCCTATTTATATTATAAGACTAGTATATATACTAGCTATATCTCTCCTTATTTTAATAGTACCTTTTAATATAACTAAACTAGTAGTATTAAAAATACTATAAAGGCTATATTACTTTTAAAAAGAGTTTATACTAGAAGACTTATAAGTTAAAGAATACTCCTCTCTTATATAGTTAATTTACTATTTCTATATTATAGGTTCTAATAATTAGAGAGGTCTTTATCTTAGTCTTAATATAAGGATAATATACCTTAATTATAATAATATTTACCTTATTAAAGGCTAATAGTATTATAGCTAAATTAGTAATATCCTAAGAGATCTTACTTTAAAGGACTACCTTAATAATTATTATATAAGTCTAATAAGCTAAAGATATCTCTAGTCTAAAAGTAGCCTTAACCTAGTATTTATCTTATATATACTCCTTTATACCTTAATAAAAGGATAAGATTATATTTTTAGAGGGGAGGTATTAAGATATTATAATAGTATTAGCCTATATAGCCCTATTAACTATACTTATTACCTCTTATAAAGAGTAGTCTTTAACTTCTTATAAATAATCTTATACCTTAATAGTTAACTCCCTCTTATATCTAGCTAGGACTAGTATAGCCTTAGGTACTAGCTAGCCCTAGGCTATAGCTATCTTAGTATATAATCTTACCTAGGTAGGCTAAGACTAAGGCTCTCTTTAACTCTATTAGAGTATTTATATAACTATCTTCTTAATAATAAATTAAACTATCTCTTATATAACTAAAGGGCTAGTTAGAGCTACCTTAGCCTTTATATAGGCTTATATTTATAAGTATTATTATTATATCTTTTTTACCTTATCTTTATATTTATCTTTAATTAAGAAAAGGAGCTTATTAATTAATTCCCTTTTAGTTAATATATACTATTAGGTTACTTCTATATTAGGTATATTATAGTATATCTTTATTAAGGAGGTATATTAAGGTACCTCTCTAATAATATTTTAACTATTATAACTACCCTTATTACTATAGCCTTAGGCTATTATTATTATAGGGTAGTTTTAGGCGTTATTTAATATAAAATAGGTTCTTTTTTAATTTTATTACTAGTTTAGGCGTAATATAGTTATATACTATTCTTAGGTTATAAAGATTAACTTAAAGTATAAGGAATTATTTATTATAAAAAAATAATTTTTAGTTTATAAGTAAATTATTTTAAATAAAATATATATTTTAAATTTATATTCCTTCTTATTAATCTTATTATATAAATTACTCTTAATATATAACTTTAATTAGGCTATATATACCTACTTAGTTATATTACGAGATATACTCTATATATACCACGCCCCCACACCCTATAATAGGTGCTTAACACTGCGCTATATATAATACCCTACTATATACTAAGAAATACTAGTAAAAAAATAAAAATAAAAAAACTTATAACTTTTTAAATATAAGTATATAAAATATAAAAAAAATTTAATTAGTTTTCTTATAAATTTAAATATCTTAGTATAAATTATCTTAAAATATTATTAAATAAAAAAAAGATTTTTTAAAAGATTTAATTTTAATTATTTTAAATAAAAGAAATATAAAATATAAAAAATATAAATAAGTATAATAAATAATTATTATATATAATTAAATAAGTTATAAATAAAAATAATTAATTTAAATTTAATACTAAATAACTAAGAAATAATATTTTAATATTAAATATTATAAATAAAGTTATTAAGAAAATTAGATTTATTAAAAGTATAAAGGAATTATTTATTATAAAAAAATAATTTTTAGTTTATAAGTAAATTATTTTAAATAAAATATATATTTTAAATTTATATTCCTTCTTATTAATCTTATTATATAAATTACTCTTAATATATAACTTTAATTAGGCTATATAT
>JAAHCF010000011.1:0-15957 GCA_038367545.1 Beauveria asiatica | reverse complement strand
AATTATTTTAAATAAAATATATATTTTAAATTTATATTCCTTCTTATTAATCTTATTATATAAATTACTCTTAATATATAACTTTAATTAGGCTATATATGCCTACTTAGTTATATCGCGAGATATACTCTAGTAGGAGTGCCCGAGCTACAGTCTGGTGGTGCCGAAGTGCCCTGGCAGAAGCGCACCCAGACAACTGAGCCCAGGCCACACAGCCAGCTACTAAATGAGCTCACTGGAGCATTCAAAATATTAGTACGCTGGGCCAGCGTCGAAGACTGGTCCCAGTTTGCATAAAGTTGCACGCTGCATCAATTAGAATGAATCCTCTAGCAGGTTCCTAACAGTGCGTGGTCCCTCCATGCATCCTAATTCTGGATATAAACTAAGAACAGCAGCTAGCTGGAACTTTGCAGCCTTGATATTTTCTTCCGTCCGTGGGCAATGTAACCTGACGAAGTTTTTATGAATATCTTTGAAGTGAAAGGCTGACTGGAAGAATAATCTTTTCTCGGAGCCGGTTAGCAATGTTGACACTACAGGAGGCAGTTGCTGGGAGAGCTCTCTGCTCTTGATTGCATTTTCAAGGAACAGACGGTCCTCCGCAAAGTTATCACCATCCCCCACACCATCATTTTTCCATCCTGGGATGTCGGCGATAAACCAAGGATGGTGTATAATAACTGGAAGCGGGGCAAGATACATCCAATCCCAATCTACCACGCTTTCAACCCATCTATTAGAATATACAATGCTAAGCATGAGAAGAGGTGTATTGTACTTACCCAGTTAAGTGAAAGTCATCGCTTTTCATAATATTATATGCATTCAGATCTCCATGAGCAAAGCCGATGCCGGAATAGGAATCAAACTGTTCGGCATACTTTGGAATCATAGATCGCATGATAAGGTAGTTGATAGCATCCCCCCACTTCGCAGTTCCGGCGAGAGTTCGTCGGAGACCACGGTCTAGGCTATCTGTGAGCCACTTAGAATATAGTGGTTGTGCCAACGCGGAGGCAGGTGGAGCTGGAACAGTCCACAGTTGCAATAGGAAATCTGCGAGGTCATCTAGAAGCCTTTGCCGTTTGATCAGAGGAGTGAGAAAATTCCAGACTGCCAGTGGTGCACCACCGACCCATTCTGAATATACGATAGGGTAATCATCTCTGAAATATATATCTGGTGCTTTAATATTCGGACGATGTTGCTTAACATGCAGGAAGTCTTTGACAGCGCGCAGCTCATTCTTCCAGCTGCTGATATCTTGACTTGTCCGGGCAGCCCAAATGACAGAGTCTTCAAAAACAATTTTAAATACCCTATGCGAATGGCCTGAATGGGGATTTTCGTCTGCCAATGAGCATGGAACTCCAGACCGAAGGCGGCTGGCTTCAGTTAGAATATCTAATGAGCTAAGCATAGCTAGGCTCTGTGTGATATTGGAAAAGTTGGAATTTGTATTGAGAATGATTCAGATGGGAACTCGCTGGCATTCAATGAAGGGAAGTGCACGTGATGCGCCTAACTGAAATAGTGCAATAGCTAGAGGCAATACACGTGCCACGCACCCACCGCTCAATAGCGGAGCGGTGGGTGCGTGGCACGTGTACTTACCAAGGTCAAAGTTATTCACTCATGGGTTCCATTGATTATTCCAGCGCTGCCCTCAAATCAAATCACATCAAACAAACTGCCAAATAAATCAAACAAATCAATGCCAAAATATTTATCAAACAAACAAATATGTAATTCTTAATTTGACTTGCGTTTGATACATTTGACTCGACTCTGTATTTGTTCAGCCGCTGCACGCATGGGATGATAGGAGGCCGGCGAAAGCAACCCCTACCCTGGACATCAACCTGGTCGATAGCAGGGTACATAACATTACCGCCAATAGCCTGGCAAATCTAAGTATCTCTTTAATATTTACCGTATCGCGTCGCGTCTTGGAGGAATCTAAGGCTCTAAGCGCAGAAAGAGCTGGATCAAACTCTATGGGCTATTTGTTGTTGAGCTTGATGCCAGTGACAGACCGCTGAATGCGATAACTTTAAAAAATATTATGCAGACCCGCTGGTATAACTCAGGAAAACCGGACGACCCCTTTCCTTGGACTCTTCAATTTTCCTCTTTGTATAAAGATCGTTAGTTGGGTTGAATAAATCTCTCTAAACCCCCCAGTCATTGTCTAGAGCATCTTCAAGCAACCGAGGCCCGGCTATATAAAGTTTCTGGTATCTCTACCGCCATGATACTGAAAAAGCAAGTCTAGGACGGCATCATAATGACACAGACTTGAAACTGGTCGACGAGCCGGTTCATCTGGCAGCGGCTTAAGTACGCAGTAGCAGCTGGCGTGATACGCAGCCTGTCTGTAATAAATGCGACGACAGTGTGTGGGTATGACATTACCGCAATGGGTACATTTTGGAGAAATTTGCTGGTTTGGACCGTAACCTGGCTGGTAGACGCGGGTGTCGAGGCGGCCGGGGCTGCGTAGGGGGATTCTTGGCTTTACCAGCATATGAAGGCTAACTTACGTTACGGAGACACGTTTTATATCTAGCGATCTATTTCTAATTTTAATCGATGAGTTAACCTATTATTCAGCTCAAGCCAAGAATAGCCGTCTCCAGTATGCAAAAGCTTTCTGCCATTTACCGCCGTCTTTTATTACATAGTTACGGATTACAGTAGGTTGGATTCATCGAATCATTCTGTGGCGGCAGCCGAAATTGCTGAATTTGACTAATACACAGTATGAAGAAGTTTACACTAACTTATAACTTGGGCCGTGATTCCGACACTTTCTCTCACTGATCAGTCTCAGCGTTTTGTGTGTGGAGAGGTTCTTATTAATATACCGTCCGTGCTCGACATCTTGGAAGGAGGCGTTCTTGGCATCTAGCTAAGCCGATTTCGAGGCCGGACGTCTCACCGCTTCGAGTGTGGTGGAAGGAGCCTGCGATGAAGGATCTTCCCGTACGGATTAGATTGTGTGGTTTTTGCACCAAATTGAGGGGCTCTTTATTCGACCATGGCCAGCAACACAACGAATTCGCAACTTCGATGGTCGTCTCGAGAAATTGCGACCTTGGGAAAAGGTCTTTTAGAAGCCAAACGCGACGGCAAATTATACGCAGACCGACCGAATGTGACGTCTCCGAAATTATCCGTTAGATAATAATCTCACGAAGAGAGAAGCAAAAACATGGCTGGACGGTACAAAGCTTGAGTAACAAGTACCGAGATATTCAGAATCTTTGGCGATGCTTCAAAAAGCTTGATTCTTATTCTGGCAGCACAAAAAACAGCGAGACTGGCGAGCTTCGAGTCGGTCACGCTACAAGAGTCCGTAAAGATGCTGTTTTGGGCAAGTTGGTGGATCGTGTACTCAACAAAGGCTTGCCCTGTGGCGTCGGTGTCACGATCGATTCCTATGAAGAGCTTTTTAATAAGGATCAGCCTGCTGGAGAGAGTATTTGAACGGCGGATAGTACAGACGAAGGCGAAGGCGGCGGTATCATGTCAGACGCTGGGGCTGTTACTGTTGCTGATCCTAATACACAGTTGATGATGGAAGATTCTATCTTTGCTGGAAGTGATGATGGACCTGCTGCGTTGCTCGAAGACGATGGAAATGATATCCCGATGGGAAGAGCCGCAGCTTTCATAAACTTGTTAAAATGGTCGATAACAATTTCTACAAGCCCATCAGATACATGTGAAGCTCTCGCAGAGAAAATCAATAAACATTCCTCGATTCATGGTTTGAGTTAAACGAGCCGGGTACCGGTGCCTTGCCAAGGATCAACGGTCCACACTGCCTCTAGACTGCATCTCCGTGTCTTAGCCGGTGGGATTCTATGCTGCGCTTTCGGTAGGTCAAGCTGGTAGCGTTTCAAATTAATCTAAATATAGAAAGCAGTGCACTGTCGGTCAACTCTGAAACAACATGCCTGGCAAACAAATCAAGGATGAGACATGGTCATTCCAAGGTACCGGACGTGTAGGGCTGAGTCAAGGCATTATTGCATATATATATATCATGCTCGAACCCAATGACACAACTGCCATTATGAGTATCCATCTACAGCCCACGCAGGTTCACCTACCGCTAATGGATGATGCCAAGCGCCCTCGAGCCTTGAGCCGAAAAAGGCTACTTAATCGACTGTCACAGAGAAACTTTCGCGAAATGAGAAAAAGACGCATTGAGCATGCAGAGGCAGAATTGAGTGCCTTGAAGAAGGAAACGGAGACGGTAAAGGGCCGACTAATGGCAGAGCAAGAGAGCTTATGCAGCAGCCTTGGGCAAAAAGCCGAGCGCGTCGCGGCATGGCGAGAAATTTACATGGCCGTGGCCGAGAATAACTTTCAGGCCATCTTCTCCTATGCCGCCCACAGTCTCGAGGCGTACGTTGCGCTGCGGCGGCATCACCCTCGGCAAGGCGCAGACCACACTTTGATGGAAGCATCGCCGCTGCCTTGTTTCGCGCCATGCCTTGGGCCATCGCTGCCGGGGTTGACAATGACGGCGGGCGATGAGGCACCCCGTACTCCTGACACGTCGTCAGGTACTATCATGCCCCCTACACCCGCTAGCTTTGCCTGCACCACGCCGGTGCCCAAAGCAGTCATGTCATGGTCGTCACCTCTGGCATTTGTTGGATCCGAGCCCTTGCCCTGGAACAAGATGCATGCTGACGGTTATGCCTTTTTACCAGCTCCCCCTGGTGGAAACTTGTCAACTTTTGCCGCTGTTAGTGGCCGTTAGGGGCATTGGCTTGCACTTGCCCAGAGACTCACAGAGCCATAACTAGCAGCTACAAAAGGATGGAGTTTTTGAGCCGCGCCGTCTCGCCAACCAACCTCGTCGGGTTTGCTAGGCCTTGATGCCATGTACGATTTCAAGTCTACCTTGTCCAGAGACTCGTGGTCTCGATGGCACGCCCCTTGGCCGCCACGGAAGCCACAAAAAGAACAAAACTCGGCAAAGTTGTATTCCTCTTGAGCCACCACGTCTTAGCCGCAGCCTCCTCAGACACGACAGGCCCGACGAGGTTACCACTAGGGAGATTTAATCTTCCTTGTTCCTTTGGTAGCACGCTACCAGCGATAAAAGGGCGCCCATTGGTCCCCATATCAAGACCAAGCGATGACAGTTGTCGACGCGCCGCAACCACGCAACCACGGCGACCAACGTGGGCGCATCCGGCCAACATCATCATGATGCCGCTGACGGGTATCGATTCCGAAAACAACCTGCCTTTGGGTGCGAATCTGCTAGCTAGGGGAGGTTTTATTGGCGTGCAATCACACGGAGCTCAAATCATTGCAGTACGGGCTTCAGGGCTCTAGAGTTTGTCGTCATCTTTTCCCATGTATATTGACGAAGCTAGCCAGCACACTTGAAAGCCAACTCTAGGGCGTCGACAGACGTGAATAATTAAATCAATTCAAAAATTTGGCTTCCTCGCTGATAAACAGCATAGGACGATGACGCGGCTCATTTTGAACTGACGGCAGGAGCAGAGTTGCACTGTCCTGTACTTATGGTTAGTTTGTATATATTTATAGGTACCCATCGATGAAAATGCGGTCAATACTGCATAACGCTGCCGTAATTAGCCCTGCTTCTACCAGAAAACAACAGCCTGTTGCGAGTGACGACCGCAAGATGGAGCAAAGGTACGAAACCTTCAGCGAGTACTCGGTAGTCAAGATGGCGACTGGTCCTTCCAATCTGGCGATAATTCAGGCTCTCCAGCTAGTGTCATTCCAATCCCATGTCGTCTTGGTTTTTTTACGCAAGAAAATGCATATATTGGTTCAGTATATGTTTGACTGTTTGCACCATCTCTTCCACTATATGACTTTTCATTCTCGATTCAGACGAGTCAGACGTGACATGGCTGACATACCAGAGCATGGAATCGTTACGCCAGCTATGGCTTCACAAGCTTCGGCGCAGTCAAACTGAAGAATTTAACTATATAAATTAAGTATATTATTTTAAAGTCAAGTTTTTTACTACAGGTGGCCACAGGGCTATAGTGGCCACGTGGCCCTGTAGCACCTATTATTAACAGCGAATGTGGTGGGTGCGTGGCACGTGTAGTAGGCATCGCGAAGCAAGTCATCAGCTGCACAAGTTTACTCTGATTGTCTCGGAGATGCAAAGACGAGCTTCCCACTGACGAAGCCATTACTAGTAGAGGCCCTGCGGATATATAACCACAAGTGTTTGCACATGCAATCATCAGTTGCACCAGAGTTCTTTCTCTTTGCACGACTCCATACTCGAGTGGGCTCGGAGGCAACTCCGGTCTGCTCACGGCGATCAGTACGTACTGGGCTTGGCCACAGTACCTTGGAATATGGCGCTGCTTTCCCGTACAATTCATCTTGATCCTGAGACACCAGAGTCTGCGTACAACTACTGGCACCAAGGAAGAATTTGGCCTACTCATACTCCTCAACTGCCCGACTCTACTCCATTTTTTTATTTTCTTGTTAGAACCCTGCGCCTGAGTACATATATTACATCATAATCCAAATCTGTTTGCCCAAAGATCCAACATGGTCTTTATCTTTCTATTTTATACATGTCGGGTATGAACCTTTTACCGTCAAGGAGCAAAGCCTGCCCCATGTGTTGTGCTACGGCTTGCTGTTGTGAGTACTAGTTTTGGTCCTTGTACATGGGCTGTACTGAAGACACCGCAAAAGCCAACTTGGTTCTGTTGCAAGATATTGATATGAAAGATTATTGCTATTAAAACATGAATTAATTTTCCTCCCCTTATTACACTCTCTTGTTGACCCAGCTGGCTAAACCAATGTTAGACTCGGATGCGAAAAGCCATGACACGACTATACAGCCATGCTTGAGGATACGACGTCCAATCTGTGGTGATGCCCCAGAAACGCAAAGTATTATAAACATGCCAAGAAAATTGTGTACGGCACGGAGTGAGGAGGCATGGTAGGTAAACAGCCTCACTTTGCTTCAAGAGGCGGTCTGCTGCATATTCTCATCAATTGCCGTACTTTCGATAACCAAACAGTTGCTCGGGTGCTGCTGGAGTGGACCAGCTAATCTCGGGTGCCACTGCTGTCATTGGAATGGGCCAGTCCAACGGCCTCTCGGGTGCCACTAGGATCGGCCATCCTATCTGTCTATCGCGTGCCATGTGTGGCCCGGGTACCACCGGGGCCATTGGAATGGGTCGTCTCGCGGCTGCCACTGAGCTGGACAAGTCTATCTGTGTTTCGGGTACTACTGGGATGGGCAGCTCCATCTGTACGCCGCTGTGCTTTTGGAAGGATAGCGCTTTGGCGCACAAGGCTGTCACCTGGTAAAGATGGCTAGACTGGAGTGCGACGCGGAGTTCCTCCCATGTCGCAACCATGTGGCGGATGCACTGTTCGGCGTCCTCTCGGCTCTGGCGCAGACTGAAGAGCTTTGATTCCGCAGCCTCCTTTTCTGCTCTCACAGCTTCACTCTGCGCCTTGAGGTCAGCCTCGTGCATCTTGGTTCTCTGCCGGTGCCTCTGTTGCGCGATACGGTTGCTCTCTCTCCGCGAAGCGACCTTGTCTGGCTCAATATCGAGGTGGCTCATGATGACTCAGGGCTCGCGAACATACTCAGCAAATAATTTGATTAAATTCCGAGAAAATTATTAATTATGCAGCTGTAGAAAATGAAGTACTTGGAGCGTTTTCAAGCTCGTCGACTCGGTATATATACACGGTCCAAGGACACACACGCAAGGTGATACGAACGGATCAAACAGCCGAAACGAGGAACAAAAATCGTGACAAACTGTTTTGCTTCCGCAACGTGCAGTAGGAGTAGCAGCTAATGCGAGCACAAGGGTCAACCCTTATTCACACCCCCCCTGCCCCTGTCGCTCGGCTCGAGCGGGCGACAAGTAGTAGCTAGTAGATGTTTAGACATCAAGTACTGTACAGTACTGTCAATGATTTCTTTTCTTTTTTTTTTCCTTGCGTCGACGTGAGGAAAGCCATCTTGGCAATACTGTCCTGCCTTTGTCACGGTGGCACCTTGGTGATCAGGACGGCCTCTCATTTAGGCAAACCTCGCAAGTCTGTTTACTTGCCTCTTCCGTATCCCTACCATTCTGAATCCGGCTCAGACTTTCATTACTACGACGCTCCGAGGCTCATCAGATGTAGGCGCGATAGCGTAGTACCTCTTTAACAGGGGTGGAACGGGGGTGCTCTGTTGTTCTGTAAACATTAGTGACTTTTACGAAAAGACCGGGGCTTTTCTGATGAGAATTCCCGAGACTTGTTAATAAATCTCGGATTCTTGAAGGCACTAGGAGTCCACCGGGCTTTCTTTCTGAGGGCGATATATCATGTCTCGTCATGCTCCCTCATGTCAAGCAAGGAGCAAAAAAAAAAAAAAAAATGACTACCGCTTCTCCTTGCTAGGAAACACCAAGTCTGAAATCGAATCAGTGTATAAAAAGTCGTAGCTCTTCCGATTACAAGGTCGCTAAACTATTGCCATGGAGCGCGTGCCGGCCGAAGTGATACACCTTATTCTATCTTATCTAGACACTCGTGACCTTGCTCGTGTTGCAACATCTTGTCGCGTGCTCTCTAGCCGTGCTGAGCCTCTTCTCTATCAGAATCTGGATATCTGCCTCCATTCTGGGAATCCCACTCCAGCAACGCACAAGCACCTATGTGTGCTGTCCCGAGAACCTCGACTACGACAACTTATACGCCATGTTGCTGTTGGGAATGCAGAGGCAACATTATGGACTGCCGGTCACACTAATCTGCTCAAGATCATTCTGTCTACTTGTATCGATTGTCCTACGCAGATACGATCTTTCTCGTGGAAACCGACTAGGATTTTTATCGACGTCTACTTCCCTAAGCTTACGCATCTGGACTGCGCTGACGTGCGCAGCCAAAACGAGATTGACTGGATCCAGTGGCATCTTGTTCACTGTCGGCACCTAAAATCACTGTCTATTGGCTCAGCCCGACTACTCTCTCCCTTCTTCAGCAGCTCCCTTTTCTCCGCTCTAACCGCCCCGCCAAGTCTTGATACACTTTCCCTGCGCGGTATAGATCTTTCATACGTGAATCCAGCGGTCGTCATCGGCCCAACCATTCGGTCCCTTGATCTGCGATACTGCGCTGGGATGGATGCCTTCTTCTTCGAGGTAGCCAGACTCGGACTGACTCCCAAGCTGCGGACTTTTCGTGCTTTAGGCATCATGAGTATGGCCCTACTACAAAACTTCCTGTTCACGCTTGCAGGGGCCAGCCACTTGGAAGAGCTGAGCCTCTGTCTTGGCTCGGCCTTGCACCCGATCTGCCTGCACTGCATCGAACCCCATGCCCCTGCGCTGAAAATGCTTATTCTGGATTTCCGCGCCGTCCTGCAGGACGTAGACTCTGCCATACAGTACTCTGCAGATCAGTTTGAGGATATTCTGGCTCGATTTCCTCGGCTTGTGTCTCTCGGACTTCCACTGCAGCTGAAGGACCCGTTCTTCGATCGTTACAAGAGAGCCGAGTTCAAGGTCCGTATCTTGGCGATTCCTTTGCCGTTCTGAAATGCTAATAAGAGCGCAGAGTCGAGATCTGCACACGAAAGCGCTCAGGACTCTCCACATACGCCGCCGCTGCACTCCCTGGAAGCGTTTCGCGCGCGACGCCATCCATGTCGCGGCCCCTTTCCAGCGCAGAAGCGGCTTTACCGTTCTCCTGGATCGGGGTCACCGGCTTAAAAAAATGGTTTTTAGCGCGCAAGCCTCACCACGGGCAGCGGCAATTGGTAGTGTTGAAAGGGAAAACTTGTGTACAGACTTCTAGGTGCCGCTCTAACACTACTGCAGCCCTTTTGGGTGGCTCTCTCACAGCCGTAGCAAGTTGATGACCAGAAATACATGTCTCACAAACACAGCTGTGGAATAATACAGTCTTTCATGACTACAGACTTCCCATGACACGTGCTTCCACGTAATCTTTTCATCTCCAGGCCGAAGTGGCGATGGCTGATGGATCAAAAGTTGGACGCTGTGAGCACGGCGCCTTGATGGGTTTCGGCAGCGCACTTGCGAGGAGATGAGGAGATGACTCATTGTCTATTATGTATCCGCAGCTATGAGACAAGATAGAAAGGAACACCGTCAGGGTCTCATCACCGAGGTATTGTTGTGCCATGTGTGTTGACGGCATTCTGCCACTTGTTGGCAAGCATCTTTGGCCTATGATGGTCGCTGCCTGGTTGCCACTAGTCATTCTGGTTTCTAGACTTGGAGCGGTTTCGATTACTGTTTGAGCTTCTGCAGAACGAAGCGTTGCCATCTTTGTTCATCTTCGTTTTTGTTGTCGGAGAACAGCAGACCAGCGCTTCCACTGCAATTGTTGAGTCGTCTTTGGACAAACGGAGCAGAGTGCACAAGTACTTGACCAGGCTGTAGACTGTTTCCCGGCCTCCACCCCAGCTCTTGTATTTATCATCTTTCAGTTCTTCCATCTGCTTTCTTAGACTCGTGATGCACCCGATGCACCCGATGCACCGACTACTCAAGTCGGTTATGAGAATGTTCTACGATACTCGGTCTATTGTTATCATTGATTTGATTCTGCGTCACCATGGAAAGATCAAGCTTCACGAAGCCCTAAAAGTCCTGCCATTCTCGTGGAATGAGCTACAACACATCATAAGACCCTTGGTTGTGGACGGCTATCTGCGTCTCGCCCCGGACGAGCCTGACCTCGCCGATATCCGCGAGCATGGCCTCGTTTATGCCAGCTACGGCTCTGCACTGAGCTTCATCGCGGCAAGACTCGAGGGAATCGGGCAACAGGTAGACGAAATACTGCACAAGGACCCTCAAGTATTTTCCTGCCCAAGATGCCACAAGGGCTGCGGAGCGCTTGAGGCCTGGCCAGAAGGCGGCACTGTCATGACGTGTCCGGGCTGTAGGGCTGTACTTTCTCTTGTGCCTATAATCGAGCTGCAACGACAAGAACAGCACAAAGAAAGACTTTGTATAGATAGGAGAGTTTTGGCAGATCTACTCAAAGCCGCCCAGTTGTCCCCGCTGGCTGAGCCGCATGTCCCGTAAGCCTACAATTAATATCAATATCACAATTAATATCTTTCGTTCTAGAGAACTATTCTAACTGACGGACGTGACTGTCATGATGGCACTGGACCGGTAGACACGACTCATCTAAGCTGTTAACAACTAGACCCCTGATTCGAGGGTGATAGATGCTATGCAGGATATACTGGTACGTGGCAACCATGAAAATTAAGACAATCATGGCCATGCCGTGCGCAACGCAGGGCGCACCGCCTTCTTCATCACGTACCCCAAAGAAAAGTCCAGAAAGACATATGAGCATGATATATATCCCCGTAAATGTTTGGTGGATAGCTATCGGATAGAGTATGCCGCCGTGAGCTACAGGTTTGCAAGCCGCCCCCGGTCTGGCTGCCGCGCAGCGAGTCGAGTAGCGCTGCGTTAGCCAGATAAGAGTAAAAGACAGCATGACAAAAACGCAGATCAAAGGGGCTATGATACAGTAGACCAGCCCGATGCAGGCCAGCGTGGTGAGTACAGGCATATCGCATGCCAATGTGGTAATGTCCATCTCGTTGTCGCTGGGCCCGTCGCCGCGTTTTCTCACCTTGTACCAGAGAAAGATTAGCAGTCTTTCGACCTGCAGCATATTGCCAGCACTTCTCGAAAGCGATTGCAATATTAGGTAAGAGAAGAAGTAATTGGCGGCACTCGGTAAGTTCTGCGTAAAGAGTGCAAGGATCGCCCCGACGGACTGCAGCTCCTCGAGGTTTCGTAAGTATTGCGGTACGGAGGAGGTGAAGAAAGAAGCCAGAGAGACGACCATGACCATCTGAATGAAGAGAAACACAAAGTACAGTTTCTGGACGAGCTCTGCTCTCTGGGACTGCAGTTTTGCCCCGCCAAGTTGCGCCAGCCAAATCAGAATGACGGGCAGAATATGCAAGAGGAGCGAAAGCGCCAGGCCAGGCGTAATGGCTGCTACAGCGGCTAAAAATCTGTGCAGCGTCTCGTGTCGATTTACGAAAGAAAGCCAGGGTTGCGTCCGGATCAGGGTGTCAATCTGACCCAGCGCCGCTGTAGAGGCAACAGGGACAGCCCATAACACTATCATGGCAGCTAGCGTCAGGTTGACGACAGTGCTCCTGATGCCTTGCCTCGCCCAAGCTCCGGTACAGATATTGCCGTTGATAACGTCATCTTCCGATACGGCCATGATGGGGAAACAGTCGTCAGTCTTGTCCTTGAACGCCATGTTCGCAGCGATGGGTGGCGCAAGAGGACTGTGAAACTCGAGCAGCACCGAGTGCATGCTTGGAGGGTTCCTCGTGCTGTCACCATAGGGAACTGTGTCCTTGTCGCCGGCCCTGTTGAAGACGTGGGCGTTGCAAAGGCCACCAGGCAATTTGTTGAAGAATTCCATCATCTCGACTGTGCTCCCTAGAGAGCTGGGCCAAGGCGAAATGAGCACGAAAACCAAATTCTTGCCGAGAAACTCTTGCCGATAGATGGCATACTCGCGCAGCTCTTCAAATACCACGCGACAGAAATGCACAACCACGAAGACGGCCATGATAACATGGGCGGCATATCTTGATGTTTCAGAAGCTCTGATGTTCCCAAACGCCAATGTGTCAAGACCTATAACGGTGTCGGTAGTCTGGGCATGGGAAGAATCCGGATGCGTCACGTCCTGGCCCTTGCCGCCGACATAGTTGAGCACGAGCAATACAGGCATTGCGATGAGAAAAATGGGCTCAAAGATGCGCCCTATAGTCTTTAAATATCGTAGCATAAAGTAAACATCGACATTGTGTTTCTTCATGGTGTCCTCGTCGTCTTGAGGGTTTCTATATTTCCAGATATCGGTCCAGAGGCTGCGCAGCTCGGTGGCCCGCGAATCGCTGCTTCCACTGTTTGGTCAGTTCTGGTTCTCTGTGTCGCAGTGCTTGCCAAACATACTACACTGGCCGCAATTTTTTGTTTCTTCGCACAAGTAGAAACAGAGTAATCTGAGCTGCGAAAGAGCAAAACGCGACGGATAAGGCGGCCAGGAATCCTGCCGCACCAATACCGCGCTGAGCTTGCGCAGCCCCAGGAACTTGATCAGCACGAGAGAAATGAGACATACGTGATACCTAAAAGCGCGTGCTGTAGAGCGAATACCTTATCATCTTAAAGAACCACAAGCCCTCAATTAGCCTCTACCTAATCTAGCCCTACCGCACTCGCGTACGGTAACAAGTCATAGGCTTGCATCTATACATCTATATTTGAACTTGGATGTCATGTAGTCTCCCAACTAAGACTGGGAATGCAATGGCTCCGCATCTTGTTGAGCAACATGAGAAACAAGGTAAAGCCTGCTGATCCGTCCAAGTAACCTTTGAGTTAACCTGACAGACGCTTTGCCTGAAAGCCTTTTGACCCATGCAACGACGAGTGCCACGAATATACATACTTTGGCAAAACGAATAGCACCCTTTATAAAAGAATCAAATACATGTAGTACGACAAATAGAAAAAGGAAAATAACATCAATAGGGGTGCTAATGGCCATTGTATATTCTGTGTGGTGAATGTGCGCTCTTTATTAATCAACCTTGTTGCTCTATTTTAGGCGGGGGAGCAAATGCACACTCAAACGAGCTAATATCAGTACCGGTCTCGGAATTTATTAATACTCTCTGCATAACCCTTGTTACAGTTTGCGAAGCGAATGACATCTACAACAAGCGCAGCCGCGTCAGCAACATTCATCCATGCCACGACCGCTACAACCCCAATAATGACGTGACGTCGATGCATGGCACCACGACTACGCCAAGAGCTACATTGGTCGCACCTGGCTGGCATCTCCTCAAGTACTTATGCCGGAATCGCCATGTCGAGTTTTCAAAGCAGCAAGGCTTCCCTTGAGGGTGATTGTAAGCCCGTGTGCCGTGTTTGGCCATATTTTGGACCTCGGTAGCTGAACGTTGTTCTTGCAAATAACCTTGGCAATCTTAGCACTCCCGCAGCTACAAGGCCAAGTGGGCAGCTACAGTAAACGAACAAATTGAATCACCGTTTTGGGTGTTGGATCGACCAATGTTAGAACATCAACTTTACATGTGAGCGCAACGAGAAAGAAACTTACCTATGGAGCACAAGCTCTGTTTAAAGCAAGCAGCATCGCCCAGCAGATCCAAAGGCAAATGGGACCTGGGTCGTGACAAATTCTGAAGAGGTAAACCGCTTGATTGGACTATCCTTATTTGATGTGTGGACGGAAGCACTGTTCATTACGACATTTAATTAGTACTGACAGCACTGGCCAAGCGCCATGTATATTTTCGTACTATTCGAGTTACATAGTAATATCACACAAGGCATTATCTGCCGAGACTTTACCAGCCGCTCACTCTTTTCTACTGTTGAAGGCGACCGCGATCAGGTAGCCCCCTTAACCGGTTATCAAAGGGGGCGCAGGAATGGTCGTCAATCTATGGTCAAAAAATGCAAGTAATAAGACAGGAAACGCAACGCAACCAATACTCATTTCAAAAGGACAACAAGTAAAGACACTATGTTTTCACTAAACAGATTCCCCCTCTCATAGCTGTCATGACCTATTGCTCTGAAATAACCATCACGATCATTCGGCAAATGTCTAATATTCTTTACCCACTTGAGCACCATCTTCTTAGCTTTCGCAATGTAACTGGCAACAAATTGTCGCCCTTTAAACTATCCTGTAGTCACCATTCTCGCTAGGAGTCTTGGCAGAACTCAATGTCAGATCTTCGCCGGGAGATGTCATATTATGGTGAGCCGAGAACTGACTCGCAGCTGAGCGACCAACCACCGAGCCTTTTGCCGCAAACTGCTGAGGCTGCTTCTGTTGTTGCTGTTGCTGTTGTAGTTGCTGCTGCTGCTGCTGTTGATAATAAAGTTGTTGTTGATATTGATATTGCTGCTGCTGCTGCTCATTTAGCTGCTGATATTGCGAATACGCCATACGTTGCTGTAACGATTGCGACGACGACCCCTGTTCCGCCTGCGGTGCCATGTACGTGTCCATCAGCGGCCACTGGAACGGAACTACTTGCTGAGAACCCGGTTGAGCTTGCTGAGAACCCGGCTGAGCTTGCTGAGACCCCGGTTGAGCTTGTTTTGTTATGTAAGAGGCCATTGGCGGCGGAAGAGACATGGTCTCGTAGGACGCCGGTGGAACGTGCTGCCCCGCGTGGAATTGAAGTGGGAGGGCCGGGTTTGGGCTCTGCTGTCCGTGATAACCATGGTACCCCGAGGGGGGGGGTTGGGGCTGAGCAGACATGATGGCGTTGATGGCGCTGCTTGGGTTCTAGCTAGGTGTATTAGCTTTATGTATAGTATGTAAGAAATCGAGGCATGAACACACCCCGGTCAGCAGTATGACCATTGTCTGGTTCTCTTGGGCTTGGTTAGGGAACATTTTAGATGAACAAAATAGGAGAAACCAAAAGTCAGAAGAGAATGGAACGTGGAAGTCTGTGAGGAGGGGCTAACAGGAGCATCCCAGGGCCGGGAGAGTCAGCCTTTTGTAACCGCGCACAAAGTCTCAATCATGTGTGCCCCCGGCTTCACTAGCTACTCATAATACAGCACCATTCGGCCTGGAGCTCTGGCCTAAACAGTAGTAGTAAACAGCAAACGGGGAAAAGAAAAATCCTATATATGCAAGCCCCCAAACAAAGATCAGATGGGTTGTAACTCTACAAACTTTACGTCGCCACGCCCCCCCCCCCCCAAGTTAGCCGTAGACGGCTTCCCAGCCACCGGCCTTTTCCGTCGGCTTTGGGCTTATTCTCGCTCAATCACTCTGCATGCAGTCCGGGGGGGG